>JAMBLF010001265.1:0-115497 GCA_030578115.1 Leucoptera coffeella
ACTGATGAACAATGGGTTGAAACAAGTACGTCACTTTTTTATAAGGATACAAGAACCTTAATACTTCTAATGTTTGTGATGCGTGTGTAGATCACAATTTAGCAGGCACAAGATTACAGCACATTATGTTCTCTCAAAGTTCATACTCTGGTAATGTTTTCGTCAAAGTTCCCTGTCACAGTTTTAAAGCTCAACAAACGGGGTGTGCGAAACTAACTTTGCTTTTACTGTGATGCTGTTGAACTTCGACTAAATTAGTTGCGGGATCCCATTGTTTGTTCATATCACGCTAAACTGTACTTAAATATTTAGTGATAATGTTCCTATACAAATACTCGTAGAGGGTAAGATAAGAGACTGCTGGTATAGTGATTGTTTCTGACAATAGGTAATCTTTGGTACCTTAGGGATTAACAGTAAACAGTTTTTCAAAAATTACAAATTAAAATAGCTTGCAAATTTCGTCATAACTTCTTTTCTTATTTCTTTCAATTATTAACTATTATAAATAAATACATCTAAAAGTATGTACATGAATATATATTCGTCAATTATAGATACTTAAGTGCCAATTAATAGTTAATTTAGAACATCATCTTCCTTTAGTTCAAGCCTTGCTGTCAATATACTATTGTGCATACATAGAAAAGTCCAAACTGTCCTTTTCAATCTTCAACCTTTTCTAGCTGGAGACCAAAAATGCATCTCCTTGTTGACTGCAAACCTTTATACGTTGGATAGGCACTAGCATAAGAAGAATCTTAACTCTTTTACACATAATACCTAAACTATAAAATAGACAACGCAAAACACGTCAACTTAAGACGGATGTCTTTACACATTCCTAACTCTCGTGTTTCCAACATCTCCATAAAACCAACCGAGCTCGAAAGACTAATTACCTAGAACTCCGAGTTTTACTCAAGCAGTGTACTACTCTGAGTATTATTCGAGTAGCTAGAGGAGTAGGCAAATTGTACCGCGGCATTATCTCGGTTTCAGTATTCACTAGGGCTTAATACTCAACGAGCTTACAGAGACTTTGTAGCCAAGTTCTCTAAAGTCGAAACGTGTTGCTGATGTTGCAGAGTTGACCTCAAAGGATTGCGCGCAAATGAATGGCATGAATAACACTAGCTTCCGACGCTCATCAAAATTTCAGTGAGTGAAGCGGAATTGGATTAGCTTGTTTATTTCACTTCTTAGTTGAGAGGAGGTGCAACATAATCTAATTTTGATGTCAAGATCGCATTTTGTGTTTAATATTAAATCATATTTAGCTTTTGACTTCTTAATATGGTAATCTAACTAACTAAAGAGTCCACGATCATCATCATAGACATGTATATAAATAAAATCCGTGTATTTAACCACATAGTCAAACATTCAACGCCCCATTTTTTACGCCATGTTACCAATTGCACGCTCAATAAAAACTACAGATAAACACATATTGCAAAGTTACCAAACTGTATCAACAACTACATTTCGCCCAATCGAAAATAGAACTTAATCCACTCCACTGAAAGTTCGAAATGACTTGTCAACTGAATGAACCCATCAGTAACTTATTCTTCTTCTAGGAATTCCGTGAGCAGTACTGCATCAACAACAAACAGCTGGATCTGCTGGAGTTGGAGAAGTCGCGAAAGGATCGATTCCTCGGATGCCTCTCCCAGTACCACCTCGAGAGCCCCTGCTCCAGATCTAACAGGTGACTGTGTTTACTTACATTTTCATCATCATCATCTTATGGTACCCCAGTGGTACAAAGGGCCTTCGTGAGACGTCGCCAACCACCCCTATCCTGTGCCTTGCACTCCGCGTCCCTCCAACTCAACCCAGCCGCCCTCAACTCAGCGTCGACTGTGCGATGCCAGGTGTTACTTACATTTTGATGGTTCTCAACGCAGATGGTTCTTAGTGGAAGAACCACTGGTTTTAGCTTGGTATAATGATTGAGATATAATTATTAAGTTTACTAAAATAGGTCAAATAAAAATAATGGCAATTAGGCTGTAGCCCAGTGGGTAAGATCTCGGACTTCGTATGAGAAAGGTCCTAGGTTCGAATCCCGACTCTGGCATGTACCAATGAATGAAGTTTCAATGTGTTTGTCATTTACTGACATAATTTACAGTCGCTAACGGTGAGGGAAAACATCGTGAGGAAACCTGCATATCCCTCAGGATAGGTAATAGTCAGTGCCTGTATACGGCGATACGGTTCACTACCTATCACGTTGGGTGCTGTCTATCTAGTGATAAGCGGGCTTCGAATGACCCATACCTAACATGCCTTCGAAATTTCGGAGATGGGCACTCAAGCCTCTGACTACCCCGCCTGATAAAAAAGGGAGTGTGTATACACAAGTCGTGAAGCGTATGTATGTATCTCAGCGTCGAGGATCTTAGTGGAAGAACCACTGGTTTTAGCTTGGTATAATGTTTGAGATGTAATTATTAAGTTTACTTAAATAGGTAATAATTTGTTGTCAAATAATTGTTAATAATAATAATTTAAACCGTCTTGGTCGGCTGTTGCGTAAATATAAGGGAATATTTTATCTCCGCGGCCCGGTGGCGGTAGAGTTAAAAAAATACACTTTATGTGATTTCCAATCAGGTCATTGATAAATAATGCTCTTAACAGTCGTTTTTTCTGGTTTGTGTTATATTGATAGTATCGCAACTTAAATAATAAGGTTTTTTAAATTGACAAGTGAGGTCAAGGTCTATATAGTTATGTCCAGCCCGGAACCGTTTACAGGATGTGTGAATATGGTATCATTCTATCCAATTAACATAGTGAAATCTATTTTACAATCCTGTTGTAGGAAATATTGTTGTATAAATACTAATTTGGAGCATAACTGGTTGAATAAAGTAAAACAACTATAACAAGTAACATGCACAAGCCACTAACAAAACAAGGCTCCTCATATAGTTTATTAAACTAAGAGAAAACTCCGCTTAGCAAACAGATGCTTCTTTGATCTACGTTAAGTTTACCGTAGTTATCCGCGCTTTAGAGTAACTTTCGAGAACTAGTGAATTCAGCTGACATAGACTCTGGAAAGAGCTAGACTTATATCCGGAGATGGAAAATTAAATGTCAGATATGACATTCAATACATATACATTCACGGCCTTATTCCCTTTTCTGGTGGGAAGAACCTCAGAGATATAAAACACAAGAAGATAGTGAACTTTTGAGTATGAATATTGGGGTAACAATGTTTTTTTTTTATTTTATTCTTAATTAAGCCATTCACCACTAAGCTTATGTCGGCTGAAGTACAAACACTGATGCCACGGCGTTTGAACTTCTTGTAATTCCATCGCCATGGTTACACCAACGCCGCCAGCCGCTATAACCGAAGAAAAACGAAATCGAAGCTCCAATTCTTCTCTTCCTTGTTCTTCGGTTCGTTCCAGTTGAGGACCCAAACAAAATCCCAAAGCAAACGTATATAGCCAATTTGGCATCACAACTGACTAAATATTCAGCCGAAAATAATTATTTGTATTTTCAACTTTCACTGAGCTGTTGACTTTGTTGATGCACCATAGACGACTGGGGTAACAATGTTATAATCAAACATTAGTAAAAGGTTGCTGGCTCATCGCCCATTAGATTCTATTTACTAATAGTTAGCATTCATTTTACGTTTTAAACTAGCACAAGACTCCCAGAACGACACAGTACACATTACATAGCAACAGTTGATTCACGTCAGTGTTAAATCTTAGATTAATAGTTATAAGGCGAATATATATAAACATATATAGACATTCTCACACATTAAGTTGTAATTCGACGTAACTCAGTTGTTTGGGGCTTGACTATGTATAGAGGGTACAGGGTTCAAATCCCGCTTGAGCATGTACCGATGGAAATAAAGTTTAAAGAATTTCTATGTACATTTTCATAATAAAAATACATTTACAAAATGAGTCAAATACTACTACGATGAGGGAAAGGCATCGTGAGAAAACCTATCTGTTCCCCGAACAGGTAATAGTTAGTATTTGTAAATGGCGACATGGCTCTGGTCAACGCGTGGGTTTGAGGTGGCCATAAAATTAGTACCTTCGCAATTGCGGAGATGAACACCTGACCATCTGACTACCGCGCATGAGTCAATGGTAGTCAACGCGTTTGTCTTTGTATTCCTTATTTAAGTTATTTTTCGGAACGCTTATAGATTTCTCAAATTCAGGAACATGCTACTAGTCAGAAAACAGTCTTTTTCAGGTCTATGTTTGTTACAAAACAGAAGATACTTTTTAAGACCTTGTACGTTAAAAAATAGGACCATGTTTATAAAAGAACAGTCCTTTTGAAGTACCATGTTTATCAGAAATTAGTTCTTTTCAAGACAACGTTTGTTAGGGAAGAGTCCTTTTCAGGACCATGTTTTTGATAGCATAGTCCTTTTTAGGACCATGTTGATAAGAGAAAAGTCATTTTCAAGACCATGTTTTAAAGAGAATAGTCCTTTTCAGGACAACGATTGTAAGGTAAGAGTCCTTTTCAGGACCATGTTTGTAAGAGAATAGTCATTTTCAGGACCATGTTTCTAAAAGAATAGTCATTTTCAGGACCATGTTTTTAAGAGAATAGTCATTTTCAGGACCATGTTTGTGAGAGAATAGTCATCGTCAGGACCATGTTTGTGAGAGAATAGTCCTTTTAAGGACCATGTTTTTAAGAGAATAGTCATTTTCAGGACCATGTTTGTGAGAGAATAGTTATTTTCAGGACCATGTTTGTGAGAGAATAGTCCTTTTCAGGACCATGTTTGTAAGAGAATAGTCATTTTCAGGACCATGTGTGTGAGAGAATAGTCATTTTCAGGACCATGTTTGTGAGAGAATAGTCATTTTCAGGACCATGTTTGTGAGAGAATAGTCCTTTTAAGGACCATGTTTGTAAGAGAATAGTCATTTTCAGGACCATGTTTGTGAGAGAATAGTTATTTTCAGGACCATGTTTGTGAGAGAATAGTCATTTTCAGGCCCATGTTTGTAGGAGAAAAGTCATTTTCAGGACCATGTTTGTAAGAGAATAGTCCTGTTCAGGACCATGTTTATAGGAGAAAAGTCCTTTTTAAGGACCTTCTTTGTTAAAGAATGAAATTTAACACAACCGTGGTTCTGAAAAAGTCTTTTCTTCAATAAACTTAGTCCTTAAAAGGACATTTCCTTAAAAACCAGGCTCCTGATAAGGTCTTTTCTCCAAGGACTAGGCCCAGCCTGTTTTAGGACCATTTTGTAAGAGAATAGTCTGTTTTAAGACCATTTTTGTTAATGAATAGTCCTTTTCAGGACCATGCTTGTTAGGATGGAGACATTTTTAAAATCATGTTTGTTTTCTAAATTATTCCTTTTAAGGTCTATGAATTTTATGAAACAGTCCTATTCAGGACCATGTACTTAAATCATTTGCGAGAAATAGTCCGTTTCAGGATAGTGGTTGTTATGAAATAGTCCTTTTCATGACCAATTTTTTTACAGAATAGTCCAGTTCAGGAACATGAGTATGAGTGTTATAAAATAGTCCTTTTCGGGACTATTTTCTTCCAGAATAGTCCATTTCAGGACCAAGTCGATTAGAAAGAAGATATTTTTAAGACCATATTTGTTATAAAATAGTCCTTTTCAGGATCATGTTTGTAAGAGAATTATCATTTTCTTGATCATGTTTGTTAGAGAATAGTTACTTTCAAGCCAATGGTTAATACAGTATATTTTAATTTTGTAAACGAAGTCATGTAATAATGTTATAAAAAGAGGAAATAAGCTGTAAGGCCAGTTTAGCAGAAAGTCAAACGAAAAGTTGTTCCGTAGTCAATTCCACAGCTACGAGTCCTTCTTTCGTAGCTTTTCGGAGTTTCTATTTGATCTGAATTACTCTTACAACACAAAGAACTTTTCCACCTGCCATACTGTTGTGAAGGTTCAAAATAAAGTTGAGTTCAGTAGAGATTCTAATGAAATTAAAATTACAAATAATGTGTGTGAGACACATATATTACGTTCTTAGACAAAAATACAAAGACAAACACATTCACAACCATTAACCCGTTCAAGGTGGTCTAAGGTTCAGTGTATATAATTTTATGGCTACCTTGAACCCACGTGTTGACTAGATAGTCAGTACTCAGTGCGACAGATGATAAGCCATGTCGACATTTACAAACACTAACTATTACCTGTTCATGGAACAGGTGGGACTCCATACGACGTTTTCCTTCACTGTAGTAGTCGACGCATTTGGTAAATGTATTTTTATTACGAAAATGTACATAGAAATTCAATAAATTTCATTTCCATTGATACATGCTCAAGCGGGATTCGAACCCTGTACCCACTGATACAGAGTCAAACCCAAAACAACTGAACTACGTCCAATTCATTAATCACGTTCTTCTATGTTCGTATATCCCTTTTGGACTAAATTGAACTTATAATACATAATAGCTCTTCCTTAAGTATGAATATATATGTTATTAACTATGGAAAAAATATGATAATTACGGATCATCACTAAAGACATTCCATTTAACCCTCATCACTTAGTCGTATGGCACACCTGTAAAAAGACAGTTAGTTAACATTAATTTCGTTCCAGACTAGCACAACAAAGACCAGACTAGACATCAGACAATACTGCCTCCATTATTTTTCGCAAAGTGTTAATCATCCTGATTTGTTTTGAAGAAATGAGATTGCTCAGAAGTTTATTTGTTTGACTAACTCCATTATGAGTAGAATTACGATTTCGTTTGGTTGATTTGATTAATTGTTACGATTAAGGTTTTGCTTTTGCATTTTGTGTAATCTTTCTTTCTGTTTGCGTCTAAAACACTTAATGTCTTGAATAAGTCAGTAAATTAAAAAGAAAGTGTCATTTTTATCTTTAAGTTTATAATAATGTCCCTTTATCTTCGCCTAATATCCCTAAAATGTAAAAAAAACACACTTATTTCAAATATATATTTTTGCCAAGATTACATTTATTTTGTATTAAATAACTTACACTATGTTATATTACTATTTATAACTTAGACTAGTTTATAAAAGAACTTAATTACCTAGTCCCTCAGTATTTCTATACACATACCTTTAGTAAAGTAATCACAGAAAATATAATATTATTAAAGACTAAATGATTAATATAACTGTTCGTTTGGTTCCAGGTCTTCATTCCTATCCGTATGTGTCCGTCGTCGCGTACCCTCCGATGAGAACATCCACGCCGATTATGCACCCATACCACGTTATTCAAGGTACGCTCTGCACTAAGTAAGTTTCACGACTACGTGGCGCGATTGGTTAACTATCCCGGGTTTGATTCCCGCTGGAGGCAGATTTAACAGCTTCTCTTCCGCTTTTGAGTTTTTTCAACTTTACGTTGTTTAGTACTCTTAACATAAGCCTTAAATGAACTTACCAAAGGTCTAGTTCCATTGGTGTAAAAATCCATGACAAATCTACGTTATTATTCCCATTAAACCTCATTAAAATCACTGTCATCCGTAAAACTCTATATAAATTTTTACACTTTATTTTTCCATTTTTAATCGATTTTCCCAAATTCTTTTGATCCACAAATTTCTCTGTGTCTGTTAATGTTTAAATGTATTGTGTGTTCGGTAAAGAATAAATTCTATCAAATTCCTAATACGCTTCCCGACCGTTAATCCTATCAACAAAGTAAGGCTTTATTGACCACTGCCATAACTAACCCCCCCATATCCTCAGGTTCGGCCAGCCTGCCGAGGTACCACCGGAGCTTCGGGCCCACGGTGCCGAGATGGAGTACTCGTACTTCCGGCGGAGGCCTCGCTCCGTGTGCAGCCAGCCTGACCGCTTCGCCTGGCACCCAGAGGCCGACGACTTCGTTCGCGTGGAGTGGCCAGCGTAAGTCATTTATAGCAGACTAGCGACCCACTCCGGCTTCACACTTCTGGCTATTTAATTGATGTTTTTATACATATAAACCTTTCTCTTGAATCACTCTATCTATTAAAAAAAACCGCATCAAAATCCGTTGCGTAGTTTCAAGGATTTAAGCATACAAAGGGACATAGGGACAAAGAAAGCGACTTTGTTTTGTACTATGTAGTGATGTATTTGAGGATAAACGTTAGATGGATTACACATGTACACTTAAAAGTTACATATAGTAAACATATATATTCAAAAACAAAACCCCGTTAACGTTAACGGTGTCCATCTTCGCAATTGCGTATACATGTCATTTAATCCCTTTCGGCGAGGACAGGATTTCGGAGAGACGCTGATGTCTACTTGGTCACTTCTTAGCATTAATATTAGGGTTGTGATATTACATGGAATATTGGTTATAGATAGCTTGTGCATTGCTCAATGGATTTCAGTGGCCAATAGTTCCTTTGGCAAGTTCTTAGATATGCTGGTATGAAATGTACCTAGTTAGTAAGCATTCTATTGTAGATAATTCGCATTCAGGAATATTATTGATGAAGATATTTCGAAAATACTTGGGGATCCATTATTAATGTTTAATATCTTCATCCAATCTGATTGAACTCACATTGGCTATAGATTAATGTATGCAATACAGAAACTCCTCGTTGAATTTACAGTCACGTAAACGCTGTAAATTAACTATATCTCTAAAAGCTATTAGTCCTCGCTAAGTTATGTAGTACTGCAGTTGTCAATTTAACTACCTTGAGTTTATATTAGAATCATATTCAACATATTTACTAAAACATACATTGAATGTAAATATAACAAATCCCATTAAAAGTTCAAATTTAAGAGACAATACACTACAGTGCCGTTTAGGGACCAAACCCAACACCCATGATTGCAATGTAAACCAGAAAATTTCCTTTGAATCAATTTGTTAAACTTTTATGGAAACATTGTCTCCTTTGTGTATTACTTATAACCGAAATGATGTAACTAGACGAATTGAATAAAAAATTTTTGTTCAATTTATTCCACGATACAGCTACCCCGAACGCCCTACATTTATCCTTTCCACACAACATTCAATTACGAAATATCGAAACGAACAGAGCCGAATAGAAAACAGAAACACCGATTGAATGCTAAAAAGCTTAGAGAGTTGATTTTCTTTCAGATCGGTAATAGAAAATAACGCGGGCTGGCCGCAAAATTACAACGTAGATCAGATAGCTTCTGTAATAAGAGGGGGATCACTGCCACGACCGCCATCTATTATTCCGTAAGTAAACTAACCTTATTCTTTTGTTACCTTTAGTTATGAATCTTAGTGTAATTGGTACTTTTCCATCATAGTTAGTTATACATATATACAATCGAGATCGCATCTACCTTTATACATCATCTAACATATGTTCCGAATGTTAACCCTTAATTACACAAACCCACAAGCACGGTATAACAGATATAAAACAATCTTTCATAAATACTTTTTATAAAGCCCATTAATTGTATTAGAAGTGATGATACCTTACTTACCTTTTTTTGAAATATTTTACAACTATCGGAAATCTATACAATTTCGAAGTACAAGTTTCGGCAACTGAAAGCTTTTTAGTTGAAGTCAACTTAATTTATCGAATTTTATAACTTAAGTTAATTAAATTTAACTGAAATATCCTGAAAAACTAGAAATAACTTCAAGGTCAACCATTCATTACATTCACTGAGGCTGAGAAAAGTTAATTATGTTAATTTAAGAGCGAAGCTACTCGTATAGTTCGATCTAAGAAAGGTCAAAAGCACTTGTGGATATTAAAACGGAAACCAGGCTTGTTCGTTAAGATATTTACAGCTCTTTGCTATGTCTCCAAGTATGTATATCATTTATTTTTATTACCTATGCGTTGAACAAAAGATATTACTTCTTTGATCACTAGCGTAACTATCGGGATTGAAATTGTATCAATAAGAAATACTGCTGAGATTTCGTTACCTCACTGCCTGATGAAATCATTGTTTTTAGTATATGATAGCTAGTAATTCATATAATTAGTACAAAACATCTGATAGGCCGCATTCTCTTATAATACTTTCATTTTAAGAAATTATAAATAAAACTTATTCCAATGCTCATAACTACTTCCCTACAATTTTTTTCGCTTCTTGCATTTTCTAAGTAAAATGCCAGTCTTTCTAAAGCAATTAGTAGACTGGCTAGAAAAATAGTCTTGTACAAGAATAGACGGAATATTTATGGAAGGTCAAGTGGCGTCGTGTCATAGGGCTTCTCACTCAATAGGGCCCAGACCTTGAATGTGTTGACATGTCCCTGGAAGATGTGCGACATTGTGTCTTTAAATACCGGTTCTTCTATTGGTGTGTTTGGTATGTATAATTTTAAGGCAAAAGGATAGGCTGTATAATTCAGTTATTGGAGTCGTACATTATTTTTCTATGTACTAGTAACTTAAGATGCAATGGGTGAACAGTATAATTCTTGTAATTATGAATAAGGACGTAAAATGGGTAATTATATTTTTGGTATTGAAGACGAAATTTTGAATAGCAGTAAGGTAAATGGGAGGGTTTTTTAATCTTAGCGTTTTGCTGTATAACAATGTAAATATATTCTGATTTTATAAAAATCCCACCGTGAAAACTTTACGGTTTACTTTAGATAGATTGAAAAATGAGGTACAGTTAACTCTTCATACCATTCCGTAACGGCAGCGTAAGGGCTTGTATGTATAAGTCGATGATACCTTTGTGATAATTGAACGAACCCAAAAAGGACATAATGACGAAAATAATACTAAAAATCTAATTTTCTTTTACGTTAAAATACAAAGACATTATCGTAAAGAACAAAGCTATTCTGTAGATTCTATTTGTTTTATTATGATGTAATGGTGTCTCGCTTTTGACATAATAATGAAGAGGCTTTTAAAAGAATTAAATTGTCGTCATTTATTGCAAAAAAGTTAATGTCTTGAGGAATCATGCCTATTCTTGTTCAGTCACTAATGGTTTGTAATGGTATTATTTGCAAGATGGTCCTTTTTAGGAATGTACTTTTAGTCATATCTTAAATTAAATTAGTGGTAGGAAAAAGTATGTATACCAGTATAATTATATGTAAACTCATTTTATATTTAAACTCATTTAGTACCTCTGCGTAAATGCTAACATAAATAGAAATAGCACGCAGTGACATTTCTGTCGGCAAATATAGATCGCGAAAGAAGAGTTTAGTGAAAGAAGTGAAAATGAGTTGTTTCATAATATTAACAGATAGGTTTCACTTGTATAAAGAGCTGGTTCAAGATTGTAATAGAAAGCTAAATAGCAGCATTTCCTGAAATGACATTAGAAACATATAAGTCGACGCTCTGACTTTTCATAACTAATTACGGAATACTGAATCTGTTTTATTAAATTGAATGAGTTTGTAGGTAACACTTTTAGAAATCGTAGACTTGCTTCACACATATGTAATAAAGAATCTACCTCATACCTTAGAGCACCTCCCAACAGGTGTCACTAGCTGTTATCTTTTAGTTGTTATTATTTCGATTAGACGTTATCACATAACACGTATGGTTCCAACATCACTTTATCGTTGCAGTTGTCCTGCCCACACGCCGATTCCTCCGCCACCGCCCCCGCCCCCTCTCACTATACCTCCGCCCAGGTAAATATTATTCACAGGATATTGTATTGAAATTTCTTGCGATACACTCACTACAGAATTGAGGAATAACATCGAGAAGAAACCAGCCTATTCTGGGGAGTAGTTAGTGTTTTTACGTGACAATATAGAACGGTACCTGTCACGTTGTGAGCAAAGTATCTGGTGAAATATTCTGGTGTTTTTGAAATGGTCACACCCACCTCTGAATGGGGAATGCAAGGGGTGTACGTATTATATATTTGAAGTTTATTTGGGAAGCATAATATTCTCAACAAACACGTGACATTTAAACTATTCATAGAACGATTAATAATTATTAACGGGACTTATCGCGTAAGTTTATATGAGCGGCAGACTGCCCGTGATCAAGGCCTCTGCAACGTAGCCGAAACGTTGGGTTAATAAAAGGTAATTTTATTATATATAAACTTACGCGATAAGTCCCGTTAATAATTATTTATCATGAGTATAAATCGCGAATCTCTTAAAACTATTATCCATAGAACCTTTATTTCACTAGATCCATTGTGATACAATTTTTGTACAAGACAATATTGAACTTTAAAGCATTTCGATGTCTTTGTAAACTTTTAAGCAAAGACAAACAATAATTTACCCTTGTGGGGTCGTCAGAAATTCGCGTGTCTATCATTCGAAGAGATTGTAATTATATGGCCACATTAAAACCCAACTGTTAAACAATTACATGTAACCAGCTCAGGATTTGATTGCTCTACCTACATCTGACCTCCACATTTTATTAACTTTTTTGCACATATTTCTTACATTGACCTTTCTTCTGATCTTCCAGACCAAAGCACGTGTCTTTTGCTAGATCTCACACGCTTCAGACCTTCGATGACTCCGTGATGCCTGCAGCTGTCAGCGGCACCAGCCAGAGATTCAGGAGAGACTGTGAGAGACTCATCGATGGACGCATTCCTAAGCCGGTACGCTATTTATTTGAGGTTATGCAGCATTCACTATAATTAAGTTACGAAATGTTTAAAAAATTCTGCTCTGAAAATTGAATGACTACCACATATCACATGTCATATTAAAGATATTTTATCACTTTCAAGCGTGTTTCATGAAATGCTTAGAACCCGAAATACAAATGATATAATAAATTGATAAGAAAATATATCAACATCAAAATTTTCTCATTCCAGAATGAGCAAATACCATATCCCATAATGATGGCGGCGCCGTATCCTCACATGGCTTTCTACCCAACACCAACGAACGTCCCTGCTCCAGTACACTACCCTCCTACTATAACTAACTTGCCTAAACACGCTACACCACCGATGCAGAGGCCGCAACTCAGCGAACAAACGAAGGTTGTTGTTTTGGGTAAGTAAATGGGAGGTAAAGAAAGAATAAACATTTAGCTCGTAGCCTTGTTACTTAAGCAATCACATTACGTGTATTACTAAGCTGTTATTACGACTTAGCGAGCAGAATGAATAATAGTTTCGGTGGTTGATAACTTACCACCACAGGCTTACCATTAATGATCCATAAACATGACATAACAATTTTAGCCATTCTATTAAACTTCGATAAAATAATATAACAGCTAAACATAAGATGTTTGTCATTTTGTGTAATATTCTTATCTATTGTTTTCAGATTCATTGAAAAAAGGAGTGATGAGGACCCAAGCCACTCAAACAGAAGCTTGTTTGGGTAGAAAACCACATCCTCCTACTTATCTTTCATTGAGTCCACGAACTATTAAAAGGGTAAGAATACTTTAATGATAGTATTACAAAATTAAAACAGTATTAACAGCAAAATATATTAGGCTGCATTAATTGAAATTGAAAGATTCAAATCAGCGTTGTCCTACAATTAACGATATTGAGTTTTACGTGGCTAAGTTCTTTTGTAATTGTTCTTATTCGTCTTCAAATGGTTTCCTGTTAGGCTGATGCGATTGAAGAAATAAATGAATTAGATGATTTTAGATTTATGATGTTACTAAAAGAGTCAAACAGAAATATCGGGAAGCATAAATATTTTTTGAACCAACTGACATTATTATATTTTTCAGGTTAAGATGGTAGCTGCTGGGGTTCAAACGAATGGAATAGCCATAGCCCCTAGAAGATTAACAAAGTCCTTCTCAGAAGTTGGAGGAGACAGACTGGTTGGAAATATTCTAAGTGACGCTAAGAGTCACGACGAAAGCAGGTAATTTTTTGCACTATGCTAAAAATTTTGTGAAATTATTCTGCACTTCATTAGATGTGTTTTATATTTAATCTTCTGATAACTTGTCAAACAACAAGAAATTCAGATTAGAAGATAGAACTAAGAATATTTAGATGTGAACAATAATTAAATTAAATATTACTTTTTATCATTTACAGCTTTTTAATGGATCATGAAAAGCTGCATCGAACTCAATCAGAAGAACCTCCAAGATCTCCCCGTTCCCCAAACGCTGAAGAAGCTCATATGCAAAAGTATTTCGAAGACACAAGCTCTCCAATAAAGTCAGTAGATTCCACCCAAATAGACCGGTTCTCAGATGTAAGCGTATTGCAAAGACCCACTCCGGAATATTTGCAACAAAACTACCAGTTCATACATGAAAGTGATAGAGACGATACTGTAGATGACGAAATAGATATATTAGAAAAAAGTATGTCCTTAAGCCGTAAGAACTTAGAATACCTACAACAAGAAATAGCTAGAGAACATACAAATGAAAAATTTACAAAGTCCATTCTTTTGAAAACTTCAGTCGAGACTAGTAAAATTACAAATGGATCGAAGTCTTCCACTTTCCAATCTGAACCTTCAACTGAAACATCAGCTACTACAACGGACAGTGAGAAGAATGAAAAGGAGATAATAATTGACTTTGAACCACGGCCTGACGAAGAAGCCATACCATTTACTACGTTGAAACGCAACAGGCGTTTGCAAAAGACTCTTTCCGAAGGAGAGATATTAATGGACGCGTAAGTATTTGATTTTTGAAATAAATATTTACTGTCACATTAAATTTCACTAGATACGTTAATCTTGGCTTCTACAGCCAGCGTATTATTTAAGTCTTTTTCTGCACTGAGCTCTATGTTAAGCGTCTTTATGTTCTAGATAATAGACTCTTGTTTTACTGCTTAAGCAGTACTAGTTTTAAAACTAGTTTATATTATTATAGTAGGAATTCAAAGATATTTCTTTATATCATTTCCAGAAGAAAAAGTGAAATATACGGTGGTGGAGATAGTGGTAAAAATGTTAATTTACTAATGTCAAGCAGCCATGAGAATATGACAAAAGAAGAAAGGGAGAGAGAAGTTTTGTACAGAGACTATGAAGCACAAAACTATTCAGAAACTCCCATTGAAGACGAAGGAATCTTTGGATTTGAACCTGACGTGTCTTTTAGGTAAGAACCGCTCATATATGTATGAAAATATAACTTTGCTATTAGAATCGATTTTACAATAATTTGTTAAATACTCTATCATTACAATATTGTAGAAATATTTTTCAGAGTCTCTCGATTTATTAATTTTACAAGAAAACGGGACTTATGGCCTATATAAACAAAGTATTACCTTACGTTTCGGTCATGTTGCAATGACCTTAAACGGGTAGTTGACCGTTTTCTTGTATAATGTATAGTAGTATTCTTTTAATATAAATATTAAACTCATTTCATTTTAGATAGACTACGTAACATTATTAACTTCAATTGCAGCCCTCAGTTTTACTCATACAAAGAAATTAATCAATTTTGTTCTCAATTAATTAGTGTATTGTTGAACATAGTGTACTATTTACTGTAAATTCTTTTTGTATTCTAACTTGAGTCACTATATTACCAACCATTGCACAGCTTTTACCATTTTCATCCATGATTTTCCAATTTTACCTATAGTTCTTCAGACGGCAATGCCCCTTACGAAGATTTTCATGAAAAGTACATTAGTTTCAAGCATGATACGTGTAAGATTCGAGGGGTCAGCTTTGAGGAGCCAATGGACTCACTAGACATTCATGATGAATTAGCGGAGAAGAGGTAACTCATTGTCATGTACACTGCTTCGCATTGTGTTCATGTTTAATGCCTTCGTCTTATAAATAACTTGCATGTATTAGTATCTCAAAAATTTTGGATTATTTTTCTTTATGGAATAGGGATCTCATAGACCAAAATACAAAACTTTAATAGATTAAAGATTCTTTATCTTAGAAAATAATATCAAGAAACTGTTTTAAATAGATGGAATAAATGCAGAGCACGTCCATTAAGTTTGTTTTGTCTTCATAAGTTTATACAATACTACTTACACTTAAAATTGTAATTAAAAAAATATAAATTTGTAATCAATTAATGAAAGTTAATTTGTTAATAGGCAATATCATTAATTCGTTAAAACTATCTACTACTAACTACTACTAACTTAATCAAAATGGCACAATTTGTCATTGCATTGCATTGTGTCCGATCAATGTTATTCATGTTTGTTCTTAAAAAGATAGTATTAAGTCTGAGTTTTTATTTTAGTACTGCACGATCCAGTCCTGGATCGCCAGAAGAGATCACCGAAAGGAATAGCACTAAATATGAGTCAGCAAACAAAGAAACTCGTCAAATGAAAACTATAAAGACAGGTTTAGCTCCTGCAGAGAAAGTCTCTCCATGTGCCTCAAGTGAATCTCTAGCTGTGGATCAGACCAGGTATTTATTTAAAGATTACGTTGTGTAATGTTATGTTCGTTTTATTTTCAATGTACCCAATTGTTGTTTGCGTCCTATGTTTACCTACATACTATATGACTACATCTTACAATAAAACGGGACTTCTCACGTATATTTTACTGGTCAACGACTACATCTGTTACTAAGATTCCACACTATATAATTCAACTATTAATAAGTTATGTATCATTTAAAAACCCTTTCGTTTCTTTATTAAAAAAAAACACCTTATATACGAAGACACAAGACCGACAACGGCACAAACATAACGGAGAACAACTATATGTTGGCACAAAGCAATTCTCTAATGCTATATAGCATTTAATGGATTCGATCTTCTTTCAGGGACCATTCTGATGGAAATTGGAACGAATCACAAACAACTGTATTGCAGGTGGACTCCGGAACCGATAATGGAACAGTTATTAGGTGAGAAGTGTTTTTTTTTTGGCTAAATGCAATTTTTATTACATAAAGGTATGAAATTCCATTCAAAATCTGTGAATCTTCTCATTTCGTGCTTAACTCGAAACAGTGATTAGTATTGTCAACTACAATACAAGCGTTTATATAAGATTTATTTGTGTCGATATAGTTCAGTTTACTATATCATAACCGTATAATTCAAAATCGTGCATAAAATATTTTTCAATTTTTAGTTCGTCCGACATAAGTTCGCTTGCCACCTCACCTGGTGCGTTTGCGTTATTGACACCCACCTCTAGAAGAAAACATCTGTTGCTGTTACAACATCAACAGAGATCATCTCTAGATACTGACGCACTTGATGAAGAATTAGATGCGTCTCAGGTAATTTAATTATTGAGATAAAATTTGTAAATTGGCCAATTACCCATTTTTATTCATACTATATACCTATTATGGCTATCCTTAATAATTTACTTGAATTGAAAGTGTTACAATAGATTTACCTCAACAAAACTAAATTAAGTGTGTGGTGTAATCACAATAAAACGTTACCTTTCAGAGTCAATCTCCAACGTCACCAAGAAACAAATTGCAAAATGTATCGAACACACCACCAGGAAGACCATCTATATCACCACCAGCTGCAGTGGTACCAAACATTCCTATGCCGATTACGAAACAACCAACCGTGACTAAGAGTGTAACCATTGACTTGAACAAACCTAGCCACGCCCCTTCCATAGCAATAACACATCCAAGCATAGACCTATCAGATGTACCTTTTAAAAGAACTTCCAGTTTTATCAATAAGAAAAGAGAAAGAGCTCTGTCGCCTTCACGTAGAAAAGATTTGCAGAAAAAGGTTCAACAGAAGGAACCGAATGGGAATATACCGAATCAAATGGTTCAATCACCCTCGGAACCTTCGTTGGGTAAAATAGGGGGGAGTGAAACTAACTTGGCAAGAACGGACTCAGGGAAAACGAATACGACTGATATGTCGGAAAGTACGACTACAGATGATTATGTTACGGCAAATTCGGACAGTTCCAAAAAGAGTAATAACAAAAATGCTGATGCAGGTAATTTTCATTATTTCAAATTATTTTTTTAGTAATAAAATTTACTTTTTTAAAATAGTATTATATTTTTTATGTTTATGTCAAGACATAATTTGTTCTTATAGCCTAAATGCTAAGCCACTAGCCTTAATGTACGTCTAGTAAATATATATATTTCAAATTGTTTTAATTTTAATTCCTTTTTTTAGGTCAAGAAAATGCAAAGGTGCAAGACGGTTCATCATTTGAAAGTGGCTCAAGTTTGTACTCTACGGCAAAAACAGAAAATCTCAAAGACGAAATGGTGACACCATGCTTTTCACCTCCAGTGGCCGAAGAGCCCATGCCCCTGGTGCCATCTCCACCAATTTTGAAGAGAACACAGAAAACTCAAGAACAGAATGAAAACAACTACGATACCCTTAAACGAGACAAAAATTCTAAAGAAAAGAGAGATAAGACTGACAGTAGCAGCAAATCTGAAAACACTGTGAAAGAAGTCAAGAAAAAGGTAACAATTCTCAAGGTATTCATATACATGTATTTTAATTTATTGTCTTAGTTAGATTGATCTTGCAAGTTTTGAGAATTATATGCTAAATGGTAGCCGGAAGGAACCCACTGAGGAGAAATTACTTGATACTAAAATTATGCATAGCTTGACTATATATTTCAAATGAACTAAACCAACTAAACTAAAGTAGCATAAGCCTTGCTACTTAGGATCGATGAAATAATAATAAGTTATCCAATTGTTACAGACGCACAAAAATGTAATAAACGGGACTCACAGCCAAGGATCGATTAGTTCTAATATTCCTGAGACTATTCCATATAAATTGATAACAAAGGAGATTGATACGTCGAAGCCTAAATCAGAAACAATCGTTCAATCAGCCAATAAAGAGAATCAAACTATAGATATTTTAGATGACATAACTCAAGAACAGTTGGTACCTAAAATGATGGTAAGTTATATTGGTATTAGGTATACTAAATCAACCTCATATTGTTTGTCTTAACAATATATATATATATATAAACGCTTGTTTAAAGCAATTCTAAAAGCTTACACTTTGTAACTAGCACTTTCAACTAATATGTCATAATCAGACATTAATTGACATATTGAATCCTAGTAAGTAATTTAACGATTCCCTAAGACTACCTGCAAAACAAGTGGCATTAATTAAAAAATTCAAGTAAAATAATATTGTAAAATAGTACTTTACATATTTATCTTTGTATTACAGGGTAGCCAATCAGATGACGAAAGAAGCGGTCATTATTCATCTTCTGGTTACTATGAGAGTCCAATTGAAGACGATGATGATGGTGGATTAAGTAAGCACTTTGCCTAGATAATCATCCTATATCAATATTCCATGTATTATAAACAAACCACAAACAAACAAAACAAACAGGTTCACGATCATTACCCCTTGCGGGGTAGTCAGAGATTCAGGTGTTTATCTCCGCAATTGCTAAGGTTCTTGTTCTTTGGCCACCTCAAACCCACGTGTTGACCAGATAGTCAGTACTCAATGTGGTAGGTTTACCACCTGCCACATTGAGTTGCCATATTGCCATTTACAAGCACTGATTATTACCTGTTCGGGGAACAGGTAGGTTTCCTCACGATGTTTTCCTTCACCGTTATATTCGATGCATTTCGTAAATTTATTTTTATTACGAAAATATACATAGAAATTCATTAAACTTGTTTTACATTGATAATGTATTCTTATAATTTTACCTTTTACAGCATACAAGCATTCACAAAAGTATAGATCAACATCAAGACCATGGCTGTCTGAAGAGAAACGACGAAGAAAACGAGCATTTTTATTAGAATTTTCTAAATCCTACGATGATTCAGTATCATGTCCCATAGATGTCAGCACCAAAAAGATTAAAGACATTGAAACCAGTTATCAACGAGACAAATTTCCAAGGCAAAGCATTATCAAATCACCTCCTGATGACAGACCTCCAGACACAAGAAAAAAGAAGGCACATTTCAACGATAGACCAAAAAGTGTTCAATCATCTCCTAGGGATAATATTGACATAGAAAACACATTCAAAGAGAAAGAAAGAGAAAGGTACACAAAACGAACAAGGTCCAAAGCAAAGAGTCCGATTCAGTACAGGAATAGTGAGGCACCAAACCACAGAGCTCATTTTATTGACAAAAGAGAAGGTGTGGGATCAAATATGAAACTTAACTTGAACATTCCTACTTCAGATGACTCTAGTGAACAATACAGAAACAGAGGTAAATTATTAGAGTTCTTAAAAACTTTCCATTTAATTCGTAAAGAGGATTGCCAACTTCATACCTTTTAGACCGACATGTTGTATGTGACGACTAAGTGACAACACATCACCGTTGCCACTAGTAATCCTTATCTATTTTACCACAACCTCATTAGATTTGCTAATAGTTTGCGGAATCGTGTGTGGTGGTTCTGTCTACTTTCAAAAGGGAATGATTGATTAAATAGAAAGGGAGGGGAAAAGATTTTTATTTAATTAAATTGTGTTCTAGGTGCTGGCAGTGGCAGTATATCTCCTCGCAAACATAGGCGTTTACGAGAAAGTCCTAGAAGAAAAACTGGGATGAATTCAAACGTAACGAAATCTCCTACTTCAGGATATTGCAGCTTAGGACACACGTGAGTTTTTCCTTATTATTTTATTCGATAATATTACAATGAATTAACTAAGTACTCATAAATCACTTGTCGTATTTCGATTCTTTAATTGTTAATTTAATGCCTGTGATGCCCAAAAACTGTTATACATTTGATTATTGCCAATAACATTACTTAGCGTCGAACATAATGCTTCTTAACTACATAGTTCCATACGGTCTACAGTCTACTTGATGAAACTAATTCAACTTTTTGTCTCAATAGATGTAGAGGCAGAAGAAAAAGTGGTTCAAATGAAAGCATATCACTGCCTGGAAGTTTACCTCGACGGAAACAATCGACATCCACGAAAGTAGCACCAAATTCTATGGAAGCAGAAGATATAGGTAATTAACTAAATCTAAGGTTAATTTTTAATTATTATTGATTATTGTTTTATTTTATGTGTAGAGAATTATCCAATTCTAGTTGAAACCATGCACCCACTTAATTTTCAAAATTAGTTAATGCTATTCCTGTTGCAATTGTTTACCACATTACAAAAGTACAACTAACTTGACCCAATCCGCCAATTCTAGAAACCACGAGGACATTGAACAGAGCTGGATCTCGATTGACGCCTCTACGGTATCTGAAAAGTCCAACCAGTACTCCTAGACATCAACAAAGAGATCGAGGTACTTCACTATTTTTTTATTAAATTAGCATTCATAAGACCAATCTTAAGTATTAGTTAAAAGTCACATTTTTGAAATAGAAAAAAGAAACCTTTAATAAGATCTATTCGAACCCTAAAAACAATTTTTATAGCTGTATGTAATGTTGGGACTACAAAACTAATATCGTTCTAGAAATCTATTTAGTTAATAATTCAGTTACAAATTTTATTGAACTCTAGTGCACAAATAGTGTACTATAATTCAGTTGAATATAAAAGAATATATTTCTATAAAGTTTGCCGGTACATAATGTATATATGAGTTTCAGATGGCAAATTCGGCAAGGCCGCATCCGCCGAATCGTTACGTTCAGTGTCCCCCGGTTCAGACTCAGTGTTCTATTCCGAACAAGCAGATAACCTGATGGACGACGACGCAGAGGCTAAGGCCCATTGCATGTACTGTGGCAAAGAAGTGCATATTGTTTCGGCTAACAATGAACCGGACAGTCGGACGTCTAGGACTTCGCATACTGATGTACGTATACTGTGACGTTTTTATATTTTGTCTTGGGTATATTCATTGAAGCACTTTTTTACTCTTATTAAAACTGTATGTACAAAAATTGCATACATTAGTTCGGTAAACATATAAATTTAAGATCTATTCCTATCGATCTCTAACTTCACAAATGTTACGCTGGAATACGAAATCTAAAATCCTGGTCATAATGTAATTATTTTCATCAGGGTGTATGGATGTGAATTGAATTACTATATTATCTAATCCTTTTTAACATTCAACTTAGTATAAATCAAGCATAGATTAACTTGACTGCATTTATTATACTAAAATTATAAAATATATTTATAATTTTATAAATTATATTCAATTTGATAGTTCCTTCATTATTTTTTATTTTTCCAGGACTCATATGGCATGAGAACACCAGACATAGTGCCGGCTCCAGCTGGGTTTGCAGATTCCCCTTCTTGTAGTACTCGAAGACTAGCTACAGGAGCAAGACTGTATAGGAAGTTAGACAAGAGGTTTAGGTCTGAGGATAAGTCTAGACATCACTACAGGTATCGGCAGGATGTAAGAGCTAAGGTTAGTAATGATTAACTGTCTTTGTTTGTCGTCTTTGAAACAGTAAAAATAGGTAGCGTTGATGATAGAATAGATTTGTATTGTTCCTTAGCTTTAACCATGTAACTTAAATACGTATCAGCATAGAAAATACCCATTTCAATGTAATTCATTCAATTGCAAGTAGATTCATAAGTCCGAAAAATATTCGTTTTTGTTATTTTTGATCTTTCCGTCCATAACTATTATCCATGGTAAATTAGTTATCTATTCATATTACAACAAATCATTTTTTTTCTTACAGTCTGAAGAACGTGGTAAAGAAGAATATGCGTGTAGCGAAAAACCACAAGATAGTCGTATTGCCAGGTCTGCGGGAAATAGTCTCGATAAACTTGGAGGTTCGAGCAACGATTTAGATGGTAAGCCTCCTTGGTGTGAATATTTGCTAGTTTCTTTTAACAGGCGTTACTAAAATTACATTCAATACCCTGAAATCTATTGGTATTATACTGAATTTTTATAATCCTATAGTAACAATTTTTTGCAATAATTACTAGTTTAATTGTGTATTTGTCATCTACGTAATGTCTTATTAAGTGTACTTAATATTTTATATTATCTATTTCTGTTAAAAAAAAATCATTTTTATTAACTAATTATTACTATTTGATTAATTGCATGCGTTTGAACATGATCTATCCACCAACATTTATTAATGAAACAGTAAACCATCCAGACATATTTACAACTAACAATTCTTTCATAGAAGAACGTAACAGTTATCTCTACCACTGTTACCGCGCGTATTCTACAATGACTATTACATTTCAGATACCGCCGAACTATCCGACTATTCCGATGGTGCGGAACAGTGCGATGACAGAGGCATCTACGCGACGCCCTGGTGGTGCGGAAACTGGATCCTCATGCCGGAGAAGAATGATGAGTGGGATCGGATACCACCAGGTAATTTTCTTGATGTATACTAGAGATAATTTACATATAAACTGAATTTATGCTGTGGGCTCAATACTACAGGCATTTTAAATTGCCATTTGGACTTATTTACAAAAATGTGAGAGTCGAGTCGAGTGGAGTCGTAAATCATAATAATATCAGTTTGATCAACATTGTCAGGCAGATGAGTGAAAAGAGGATTCAATTTGGGTATAAATTATTAATTGCGCTATTACGGAGGTTGACACGTAAATGGGTTACAAAGAATAAATATAATCATGATATGTATGTAAGATATGAGTCAATAATATAGTATTCACATACCTACTCTTATTATTTCTTTATTTACCACTTACAACATGCTAGGAAGAAAGATCAAGAATAAAGACTAACAGTGGTTTTTGTTCCACACTGGCATACAAATATCAATTTCTCGTGTAAATACATACAAATCTGCCTGACTCCCTGTAGAGGGGTAGGTAGAGATCACGGATACCCATCGCTCCCGAACCTGGCAAACCACTTTAATTCATTAACACTCATACACACTCGGCGGTTACAGGTACTTCTAACGTCACCCTTTCTCGATATGGCGTCTATCTAATTTTTTCCCGTGTATTTTTCCAGATATATCCCCAACAGATCCGAACAAGAAGGAAGACCCGACAGATTCAGAAACTGAGTTCAACAAGAGATACATTTATGTGGTGCATAAGCTGGTCCATAGAAGAGCCATGGTTACGTACATGAAACGAGATCGAAAGCTTGATGGTATGTACTTCAATTACAAAAAACAAACAAACGCATTCACGACCATTAACCCTTGCGGGGTAGTCAGAGGTTCAGGTTTCCATCTCCGCAATTGCGAAGGTAGTAATTCTATGGACACCTCGAACCCACGTGTTGACCAAATAGTCAGTACTCAATGTGACAGGTGGTCAGCCATGTCACCATTTACAAGCACTAACTATTACCTGTTTGACGAACAGGTAGGTTTCCTCAAGATGTTTTCCTTCACCGTATAATTCGATGTATTTCGTAAATGTGTTTTAGTACGAAAATGTACATACAAATTCATTCCTATTGGTACATGCTCAAGCGGGATTTGAACCCTGTACCCACTGATACATAGCCAAGCCCCAAAAAACTGAGCTACGTCGATTTTTACTTCAATTAATCAGTCTATAGTAGGCCACTGGACATAAGCATAATGAACATATCTTCACTCGTACTTCCATGCACAGTGGAGTTGGCACATATACGGTTCCTTATCTCCCCGATCCTCACAAATTGAAAGACCCTAACTAAAATATACTTACTTAATTTTTTAACAACACTAAGAGACATGGAGTATGCTTGAATTTAAATTAGATAGAATGAAAGATTTTTGCTAGCTATATAAGTGTCCTGAAACTATTAAAAATTATGTCTTTTGTAACATGTATAAAATTATAGAGTCTTTACCCCTCATTCAAGCTTTATAATGAACAGACGTAATCCGCTGCAATTTATAGCACCAATCGTCATCGTATTCGCTTTCGAAATCACATCTATTTTTAGGATTATCCCAATAAAACTAGCTTTGGTTTTATAGCTCAAACGTCACTATTATTTCGGGACCGTCCTTAGGAATTCTTTTGCGAAGCCGTGGCATTGGGTTCTATTTTACTCCTTCCGTTCAAAATTTGTCTTTTGTTTGCGTCATTGGAGTGTTTTCTTCAGTCTGTATGCACTTTTTAGTGTGTAATAATAAGAGGTAATATTCTCTGATTTATGCGGTACATACAATACAATATTATTTTAAGATACATACATTTCTATGTTGTTTCAATTTGCATTCTGATTAGTTAGACCACATGTCATCCTTTGCTACTATTTGACCATCCATCAGCTCATGGCAAATTAGTAGATAGATATTTGTTCCAAACAAACCAAAAAAATTTATTGGATTGCGATATATATGCTAATATAGGCACATGGTTCTTTAACATGAATCAGACGATTAATTTAAGGATATATAAATTATGATCATCTCGTTTTTCGGGCCTTAATGAAGTCATGTATAAGTACAATGTTCTCAAACGTGTGTAAGTTTTTTTCATTAAATAAAGTTAATTATTTAACGGTATTCATATGCTCTGTAAACGCGAAATTGAAAAGTTCTCATTCACATAAGAATAGCTGATAACGAATTGAAACTATAGCACGAGGATCAATTAATGATACGATGACCACACCTTACAATACGATGCTATATTTAATCTCTAAAAGTATTCGTACGTCAAATCTTAGTTGTAGTCGAAACTCTATTAGAAACAGTTGCCAGAAAGTTTATATTTTGAGTGTCTTTCGATCTGGGTTAGTGAGGCGTACGCATAGTGATGTAATGAATCAATGGACTCGTGTTATCTGTGAACATACGGGCTCTGTGACACTCAAAATTAGTTTAAAGTTCAAGCCATATTGAGTCGATTTTGGAAGTTCGTTTAACATGGGGTTATGTATGTTGTGTTTTAACTGTTTTTAGATTTTATTTATGTTTTTATTTTGTTACGTTTAGTCCAATTGTAAACGTTTAGATTAATTCAATAATATAAAAAGAATCAATTGTAAGGGTTAATTATCCTTACTTTTAATTCACCAACTTTGATTCGTTTGTACATTCTGATATATTGCAGTAAATTGATATCACTATAAAGTTAAATAGTTAAATAATTTTTATCAGTGAATCCTAGTTATTAGTTTTAAGATATGTAATAATATAAATATGTTATGTTAACTCTGGTTGTGACTTTTTCATTAATATATGAATATATAACTGGTTATAATATTATATGAATACTGGCGGATTTTATTATTTATTTTATATTTTAGCTTTATAGTTTTTATTTATTTTAACATTTTAGTTGAGGATGTGACGTTTAAACAAAAGGGTAGCTTAAGGGATAAGTTGGAGGAAATCTTCAAGCTTATGCTCATCGTGTGGTGTAAACAGACCCAAGCAAATAAACTGGTATCTGCCAAACCAAGTGGTAAGAGTTGATACTTTGTATAAAACTATGTACCTAACATGGACATACTGTGTGAATTAGTAGTCTATCGTACTAACATCATACTTGCATGAGTGAAAACTATATAATGCGGCATGTAACAGCAGCGTAGGTCAATGATTAGGCTTTTGCCTTTGAATTAGTGGGTTCCAGATTCAATCCCATATTCGTACAAATGGAAATGAAGTTAACTGAGCTTAAACATATACTCGTATAGAAAATTTGCCGAATAAACCTTTTGCTACAGTGAAAGAAGACAATAGAGATAATCTCTTCTTTGAGCAAATTTTAATGAGGTCTAAATGAGACGTAAATATTGCGTATTCTTTTTATATCGAGGTTTTTTTATCAGTTCAATAGGGCTATTTTTGTACGGTTCTTGTTAAGTCCAAGATTTTAACACGTTTCTACTAATTTATGATATACGTGCCTTGATTATTTCTCGTTTGGGTGTTTTTAACCCTAAGTGACCGTGTTACTTTTTGAATACCTTCTTTTGTAACTGTCATTTTAACTATAATACGAGTAATGTTTCATTATATACTTTTTAACATGTGGGTTAAAGGTCGACAAAATAACTAACCGTGTATATTTTACATATATAAACTTGAACTTCTGTTTACCCCACAAGAGTTTATGTTCGCGAATAAATATGTATGTTTTATTCCATATCTTTGTATGCAGGACTATACAGTCACATGACTTCTAAATTACAAGCTCCAGTTTGCAAAAACAATTTGGCTCTTAGCCAATATTGATGTATCGATAATGCTTTTTCAATATATTCTTGGTTATCGGTGTATCAGTTAAATTATGATAGTTTTGTATGTAGAATGATCATAATATAATAATTTTTTTACATTATGGATGAGAGAAATACGAATGATGCTGGTATACGATAGATGCATGTGATGAACATAGGAAATAACTGAGTTATGATTTTTGAAATAGTTGTAAATACGAATACTTTTCAACGTACAACTACTACTTAGTTGCTTACTTTTTGACATTATTCATAACAAACAACCGAAATAACCGAAAACTGTCACGAGTGTCAGACCAAGTGTTACAGTGCAGTGTCCTTTTTTCAAATATTAAAATAGTGTTTTTAAGGGATTTAGTGCTGATTACAGTGAAAATAGATTACGTACGTAAAATATCGTGGGTAGTTAACAAAAATATATATTATTAAATTAACTTATTATATTATAGATATTTTCGACCTCATAAAATAGCGAGCGGTGGCTCAGTTGGTAACAATAGAATTTAACAGTGCTAAGTAACGATCAAGAGGTTCGAATCTCAGTGTACTATTAACTGTCGATAGTTATTTAAAAAAGCTTTTTTTTTCATTTAATTTAATTTTTTGTTTTATTTTCTTTCTTTTTTTTTCGTTTTTGTTTTATTATTATTATTATTTTTTATTTCTAAAATGAACTGTTTGGCCTGTAAAAAAACTGTGTCTGCCTCGGAGATCATGGATTGTAGCAGCTGTAGTGGTAGCTACCACTACAAATGTCTAGGGATGTCCATGAGCGCCTACAAAAGGCAATCTAAGGCTGCCCGCAATAAATGGACTTGTCCAGAGTGCGCTCGCGTGCGACCGAGGGGTGATAACGAGAACACTCCCGTGCGCCTGGTGCAAGCAGTGCCAGAGCCCGAGGACTCCGGTGACTTGAGCCGACCACCGTCACCGATGGCAGGGGACATCGCTGCGCAGATGCAGCTACTCCGAACAGAGATGGTTGCAGCCATGGCGGAGCTACGCGTAGGACTGCGGGACGAGCTGCAGGAATTCCGCCGGGATATGCGGCGGGAGATCGCGCTCGTCAGCAACAAAGTGAGCGATCTCGAGCGCCGTCTGGTCGCGCTGGAGGGGAGGACAGGAGATGTTGCTGCGCTGGACGATGCCGTCCTCTCGGCTGCTACTAAACCTCTGGAGCGAGCTATCCATGAGCTCCAGCATCAGCTAGCGGAGAGGGACCAGGACCTGCTGGCCAATGATGTTCAGCTCAGTTGCGTGCCGGAGGTGCCGGGTGAGAATCCGTCACACTTGGCGGCGCTGGTGGCTGCGAAGTTGGGCGTGGCGCTGGAAGAACGGGACGTGGTCAGCGCCGTGCGGATGGGGCCGCTGCGCGATGCCGCTGGTGGACCAGATCGTCGACCACGGCCTATAGTGGTCCGGCTTGCGCGGCGGTCGACTCGCGAGGAGCTGATCCGCGCGGCCCGCGTGCGTCGTGGGGCGACCACCGCGGACATGGGTCTGCCGGGTGAGCCTCGCAGGTTCTACCTGAACGAGCGCCTCACCCGCCTCAACCGGCAGCTGTTCGGACGAGCGCGCGAGCGGGCCAAGGCTTGCGGCTGGCGCTTCGTCTGGACTCGTGACGGGCGAGTGCTGGCGCGCAAGGCGGATGGGGCCCCTGTTCACCGCATCCGGGAGGAAGAGGACGTGGAGAGGGTTTTTGGCTCTCTCCCTGTTTGTTAATCTTTTTATGTACATGTGTTCTTTTTTGTAATTGTTTATTTGTTGTAAACCATGTTCTGATGGATGCCTTTGATTCGGTGCGGTTTGATGTCTGTGTCGCTGCCTATATATTTAATTCTATTATCATATATTATAATTATTATATTCATATGTATGTGTATAAAATATGTTTTAAATTTATATGTATATGTACTGTAAAAAGTGATATTATGTTTAAGTACCTTTATGAATCGTTGGTTTATGCAGACATTTCCTTCAACGGTTTCCATGACTCGTATTAAGCGATTCAAGATTGGGTTGTTTAATGCGGGCTCGCTGGGGACCGGCCATGACGAGCTGGAGGCGGTGGTTCTTCGTGCAGACTGCGAGTTGGTGGCCATCAATGAGACGTGGCTGCGGGGAGGCGACGAGGGGCGCGCGCCCTCCATTCCCGGGTACCGCCTGCGTCATGTGCCGCGGCCGCGCTCCGTGCGTGCCCGCGGGGGTGGCGTTGGGTTCTACCTGCGGCGTGGCTTGCGTGCGTGCCTGGTTTCCCACCCCGTGTCACCCACGGTGGAACAAATGTGGTTCCGCGTCGTAGTTGGTGGCACCCGGCTCGTGGTTGGGACGGCTTACCGGCCGCCTTGGCATGACGCTGACGACTTTTTTGACGCATTGACTAACTCCGTGACATCTTTTAATAATTATGACAAACTTGTTTTAGTAGGTGACATGAATATTAATATTAATGACATGCATGACAGAAACTATAAATCTTTGACGGACTTTATGACAATCTTAAAACTAACACAGCATGTAAATAAACCGACTCACTTTACTAACCATTCACAAAGTACAATTGACCTGATAATGACTGATGCACTGGTTCGGTCTGTTGACATACGACACAGCCCTGACTTAGGCAGACATGCCTTCGTTTTGGCTGAACTTGACCTGAAGCGGAAGGGACCAGTATCAAAACACATTGTGTACCGGCCGCTGAAGGACATTGACATGGACCAATTTAACAATGACTTAACTGAAATAGACTGGACCAGTATGACAACTCATGATAACGTTGATGACATGGTAACTTTCTTGACTAACAATATAACACGACTTTTTAACAAACACGCCCCGGACAGGAGTATTTTGGTGAAGGATGCTCCTAAGCCTTGGTTGACGAGCACTGTACTGCTTATGATGCGGCTACGCGACAACGCTTACAGGCGTTTCAAGCGTACTGGAATCGAGGCACATAAGCAGTACTATAAGGACCTGAAACGACTTGTCGTTCAGGCTCTGCGTTCGGAAAAACAGGCATATTTTGACAAGACAATTAATAACAGGACTAACTCAAAGACATTGTGGAAAAACTTAAAAAAATTAATTCTTACTGACAATAACCAAACTGACTTGCCACAATTTTTTGACGATCCTGACTCTATAAACAGGCATTTCCTGGACATACCTGGAAAAGCAGACGTGACTATTAGTGACTTGACATATTATGAATTTCACCGGTTTGGTTCTTCGTCTTTCTCGTTGAAGCCGGTTTCGGCAGCAGCGGTGACAAGGATTGTTTGGGCGATCAAGACGAGGGCCAAGGGTGTTGACGACATTGACATTGACATGCTTTTATTGACTTTACCAGTGACTATTGACGTATTGACAGCGATTGTGAACAGGAGCCTCAGCACTGGTATCTTTCCAACCAGTTGGAAAGCTGCCAGGGTCCTGCCGTTGCCGAAAATACCTGACCCGACTGATGTCTCCCACCTTCGTCCCATAAGTATCCTTCCATGTGTGTCAAAGATAGTGGAGAGGGTTGTGAGTGATCAGCTTACGAAATATCTAGAAGAAAACGGTATTTTGCCCGAGTATCAATCGGGCTTCCGGAAGGGCCGCTCTACTGCGACCGCCTTGGCGAATGTGGTCGACGACGTTCTGCAGGCCCAGGGCGATGGCATGAGCACCCTAATGGTATTACTCGATTTTTCTAGAGCTTTCGATAGTCTGAGCATACCCTTGCTATTATCCAAGATGTCGTATTATGGATTTTCTACCGGTGCTGTGAAGTGGTTCGACAGTTATCTATCTCATCGAACACAAGTCGTTGGGCTGCGGGGGATGGACGGTGGAACTCGGTGGTCTTCCCCTCGTGTGTTGACGAGGGGAGTTCCACAGGGTTCTATCTTAGGTCCTCTGCTTTTTATACTGTATAGCGCGGATGTCGTTAGCTGTATCGAAAGCAGTCGATATCATCTCTACGCTGATGATTTGCAGCTGTATACGTCCGCCAAGCCTTCGGGAATGCCGGAATGCATACGGAGCATCAATTCTGAGCTCGAACGAATTGCGCGTTGGTCTGATAGGAGTGGTCTTACGCTGAACCCTTCCAAGTCTAAGGTTTTAGTTCTTGGAAGTCGGTCGCAAATTCGAAGTACGATGGATGTCCTTTCCACCAATGGTATAGTTGTCGGGGACAACGTCATAGAAGCGGTGGAGGAGGTTAGGAACCTGGGCTTACTGATGGATGGTGAGCTTCGTTTTGAGAAGCACGTCCTCAGTATGGTTGGGAACTGCTTCTACCGTTTAAAGGTGCTTTACAATATCCGCGAATATCTCAGTGTCGACTTGCGTGTCTGTCTGAGTGAAACGCTGATACTGTCGAGGCTTAACTACTGTGATGTTGTTTATGGTAGCTGTATACTTGGTCGAACTAGGAAACTGATACAACGGGTTCAAAACGCATGCACCCGTTTTTGCTTTCATATACCTCGCCGATCCCGCATCACTCCGTATTTGAACGACGCGAACTTGTTGAACATGCAGTCGCGGAGGCGGCTGCACTTCGCGGCGTTGTTGTTTGGTGTCATTCGGTCGGAGAGCCCTTCTTACTTGTACCAAAAACTCAAGTGGTCAACGAACCCCCGTCACTTTAAGGTTAGGGCTACTTTGCCAGTGCACCATTCGGCAGCGTTTCGGGGATGTTTCAAGTTCGCTGCGTCCAAGTGCTGGAATGATATACCGCCACCTATCCGTGACGTTGCTTCTAGGACAGTCTTCTGCCGTAGGTTTAAGGCTTATCTGCTGGAGCAACAGAAATCCTAACCCTAAATCCTACCTATGTCTAACCTTGTCGGTGCAAATACCAGATATTTATATAAATGTGTTTGTTTTAATATGTCTGTATATGAAATATATTAATGTGTGGTATTGAGTTTATATTGTCTATATTATATGGATGTATGTGTTGTAGTGGTATGTATATGTATGTCTTTAAATACGAGTATGTTCCTGAATTGATTTATATATGTATTTGTAAATATATTTACATGCGTATGTATATATATGTATATATTTGTATATTTATTTATAAATCTATTTAGCTAAAGTTATGTATGTAAGTAATTATTGCGATGTTTATTACAATTATATAATTGTGTGTACGTTTATTATCTTTACTATATGCAGCTTGTGACAGTTTTCGAATCGGGTGCTGCCGGAGGACCAGTGATGCAGCCTAGCTGCATCGTATACTGAGGCAGCACCTTTTCACTGCATCAATGGTTTTCATTCATTCTTGATGTTTATTGTTTGTGTGTTTGATGTAATTTGTGTAATTGTGGTGCAGTGAATAAAGTGTTTTCTTTCTTTCTTTCTTTCTTTCTTTAAAATATTTATTTAATAAACTGACGTGGCGATCCCAGCAACAGAAATCGACCCGTGCTTGTGTACCACCGCTTGTTCTGCCTCGCCATCGCACCACCGCTTTTAGAGGAGCTTTTAAGTACGCCGCCTCCAAATGTTGGAACAATATTCCTCCACCAATTAGGAAACTGACGTCTAGACCAACTTTCAAACGTTCCATCCGGGATCATTTGCTCTGCCAGCAAAGGGAGGCGGCTGCTCCTTCTGTTGCCCGTCGTACTAGCCACTGATTTCGTGATGCCACTTGATTTTATTATAATGCATTGTATATATTAATTATAAATTATCTATATAAATATATTTATAATATTTTTAACTAACCATATTATAGAATGTATATCGGTTTTCATATCTTAGTTAAATTTCATATGTATTTATATATTTATTTTGAATATTTAATTTATACACTATTTCATTATTCTTCATAATATAAACGTTGCCCTCCAATGGTTCCGACATAAGACCAGCGTTGCGTTTGCTATCAAACGCAACATACCCAGCTGAGTTGGAACCCTTTTGCTGCGACAATAACATGCACAAGTTTTATCCCCTAGTTTGTAAGTTTTAATTGTAAAAGTTTTGTATTGTGTATGTTTTTGTGGCTGTAAATAAACGCTTTTATTATTATTATTATTATTACTAAACATTATAGTAAACTTTTAACCACAAAACAATTGTTTAAATTTTTTACGATTTGACAGATTATGAACTTACCATTATTTTACTTACAATAATTAACCTACTTTAGCTCACTGCTTATTTGTGTCTAATACGTCATCATATGATCTTATATTATAAAATTGAACTATTTGAAACCTCCCCAATTTACTAAAAATTATACATTTTTTGTAACAATGGTGTTAGCTTAATATAATTCCAGTTCTAGTATTGGATTGCTATAAAATTTAATCAGATGTATTCTTCCCCTAAATTTCTTCGCAAAAAGGCTAAGTAAGACTTAAACTTAAGGCTTACTAAATGCTGTCCGGTGTAGAACGTGAAATATTATATATGGATGTACCCTTTTTTATGCGTGTATGTATTTCTTAACCGATTTTCGTTACTCTATTTCCAGAAAGTGACAAAACAGTAGTATTAAGGCGAGGCAATGAAGAATTTGGTTTCCGAATCCATGGAAGTAAACCAGTTGTCGTGTCGGCTATCGAACCTGACACTCCGGCTGAAAACTCGGGGTTGGAGATAGGGGACATTATCGTGTCCGTGAATGGTCAGTACTTTTATTTCTACATATTTATTCGAGCATATTAATCTACATGCTGGTAAAGCTGAAACTATTAATTGCTACGTTGAGCATTTCTATCAGATTTCTTTATCCTCAGTCTTATATATTATTGTTCTAATGCATGTTATTTTATAGCTTACACATTTATTGTTAGTTCTTTATTAAACATTCGTTTTTATTCAGTTTTGTTCATTGATGGCTCATTCGAGCATTCATATTGAAAAACATAAATATTATAGATTGTCATGAAAATTTCAAGGCAAGAAATGCTTATAATTTGCTGATACTCTATATTTCCTGAAATTGTTTTCATACATATAGCTCATTGAAACTTGCGACAATTTAAAAATAACACTAGTTACGTATGCGTTTATAAGTATGATTCCAAAAGGCTTACACATCTGTTAACTACTAATTTTACATTTGAATAACAAAGCCTCTTTAGGAAATATGACAAATAATACCCATTAAGTAACAAAGGTATTACTTTGTTTATAATATATACGCGATAAGTACAGTTTTTCTTGTAAAATTATTAAAAAATACCATTTACCATTTGTTCCAGGCGTCAACGTAGTGGACAAGACACATTCCGAGGTGGTTAAAATAGCCCACAACGGCTCCAAGATCCTTGAGCTTCAGGTATCGGAAGTGTTTTGTTTATCCAATAGTCCCTTTGTTCTTTAATGAGTTCTGGAAACGGCCGTTAATGGAATGCCATAGGAAACGGGTAATTAGTGATGTTAGGGAATACGAATGTTCTATGGTATGGTTTTAGTAGGATGCTTTATTTAGTGTTAATTTTTATCGGTTAGGACATCTAATTTATTAAATTTATTTTTATTTAATTTAATTATAAATTTATTATTTTTATACTTTTGTTTATATATTTATTGATCGAAACCTTAATATTATACAGTAGTCATGAGTTAATAATCAATTAAGTATTAATTTACATATATTTAGGTAACCTCTGTTTCAGTCGTTAATGTTCGAGTGATTTTATATAATGATCTATGTACTCGTATGTACTTCCTATATGCCATGCTGGTTTTAGTTTAAAACAATGATTGTGAAGTGAATTTATCTTTTAGATACTTTTCTTGCTTGTTATAGACAATAAACAGCACGTATATACCATATGGCATGGCAAAAGAGAGCTCAATTGTGCCATAGTTGATTAAGTGCGCAGTATCTGCGATAAAAACGCGAATAATTCTATTGTTAGGAATGCATGAATATTTGTTATTGCGTGACCTTATACATCCAAAATATAGACTTCAATATTCTTACCTTATCCCAAATATACACTATTATCATTTCCCTTTCAGGTTTGTACAACAAACGATGTGATATCCACATTAGCACATGAAGGTGGACCGGCAGCTTTGTTCGGTGGTTATTTATGGAGGGCAGCGCCTTTGAAACCACATCATCCACCCAAATGGACGAGGAGATGGTTCGTGTTGAAGAGGGATAATTGCCTCTATTATTACAAGACGGATTCGGTATGATATTTAAATTTATTGGATAGATATGTAATATAAATATGCCTACACGTTTATTGTCTTAGTTTGAAAAAAAATATTTGTGGAAAAAAACGTTTTATTTATAAATCTCTTACTACCCAGTTGCTTTCATTAATATCTCACTGTCTTGACTGACTCTGCAATTATCAGTACTTCTAATAGCATCCCCTTTATAGCATAATACTTATTTACCTTATTGATTTACCTTATTATACGACCATTAGAGTGCTGTTTACTAACAAACGCATGCATATAACTTTACTGACTTTACTGAAATAATATTTATAAATATTACTCAAACGCAAGCTCATTTAGTTCGTAACGTAACCACTCTTCCAAACTGCATTTTAAACTTTTTAATACATATTAGCTCTACTTATAAAATAAATTATATTAACAAGCCTTCGAAATTTCGAAGCCTATGACTACTTCGCCACAAAAAAGTGAGTGTGTATACACAAGTAGGAAACCTTATTTTTGATTTTTAATATAATAGATTTTTTTAATATATTTTCAATACATTTCAGAGCGACCATCCAGTAGGAGCTCTCATGCTGATGAGCTACCAACTGACAGAAGAAGACATAGGGAAGCCGTTTGGATTCCGGCTCCATCGCGGTGGCGGAGTAAGATTGTCTCTCGCTGCAGACACTGCGGAGGCGGCCGCTAGATGGCGCGCTGTGCTCGGACATGCCATAGAGGCTAGTAACCAGGTAATGGCGTCTTCATTGCTTTTTTATTACTCCAGATAATAATTAACGATCCGGTATTAATGAGAGATTTTTCATAGTAATACCTGCATGTATTCAAGTTTTATTTACATTTCAGAGGCACAAACTTTTGATCTAAAAAAGACCTGTAATGAGAGATCGGCATCTCTTTTGTTTTACTCTTCATGAGTATGTCGACTAGGTTAATCATACATTTGTAGATTTATAAAATGCACTAGTAATGGAAAGGTTTATGTATAATATGTATGCACGGCATATACATACGTATTATGATTCCCTGTAGGGGGGTGTGCAGGAATCACGGATCCTTATCTGTCCCAATCCTGATAAACCACATCCGCTTCATTGACAGTCATACACCTCCTCATACACACTCGGCGGTTATGTGTACTTCAAGATGACGTCTTTTCTTCATATGTTACATTCATACACATATATATTATGCAAATTTGTATGCATGTCAATGTATTATAGCATTTAAAACTTAATGAACTTATAGTTCCATCGTATTATATAATAATTCCATGAAACTGGCGAAGGTTAGCCATTTTTACTGTGACAGTCAACAGGCACGCTTCTTACGAACATAGGCATATGGTCAATAGCAATGTGCCGTTAGCTGCATATATTATTCTTGCCTTTTGTCTCGTTCACAGAAACCAGTAGGCAAATGGTCTAAATATACGGTTTATGACAAATACTTGTAATAGCTACTTGTAAGCAACGTTGGCAAAATTACAGAAACAGAACTTAACATATTATCTGTGACTTGGGCAAGAACAATAGTTTCACCCTGTTGCATTCTTCTAAGAACTCTTAGTATGAAATAACGGTTCCTTCTTTTTTCAGTCTGGTTAAAATTTGTAGATATTAAGAGGTATAAAAATATATTATTATAAATAATAAGTAGGTATAAATACATATTAATCTAATGCGTTTACGTTTACATCTGGATATGAAATCTGGTACGGAGGCTGTCCTCACTACCCTAGTCTCGTGTTACGTCTTACGAATATCATTATTAAAAAATAACTAGTCGCGTTACAATAAAATTAATATATTTATCAAAACTACTTCAATTATTTAATATATTTATAATCTTATCTTTAATAAGACCTCAAATTCTTTGGTTGTCCTCCATTATTTTTACTGAACAATTTATTATAAATTATAATTTATTACTTATTTCAGAGAGACAGCTGGTTTGAAACTACCATGAGGAATATGAAACTTCCTGCCTCGTCCATACCGAAGCCAGATTGCTTCGGCTACCTAATGAAACTAGGGTCCAAAGGGAAAAACTGGGCCAAGAGATACTGTGTACTGAAAGATGCATGCCTTTACTTTTATACGGACGCGAACTGCAAAAGTGCGTTTGGTAAGTTGAGAGATTGTAACGTCACGCAAGGTCTATGTGAGGGACAAAGACAAACTGACATTTAGTCGTGTATTTGAGCGAGATACTAGAAGTGGTACATTTTGGCTTCTTTTATAATTATAAGAAATGGGTTCTTCCTATTTTATAAACAGTGTTTAAGTTATTATGAATTGATCGTTTGGTTAACAAAGCTTACTTTAAACTTATTAAATTATCAGCAATTTTTGTTTTAATTTATAAAAACTTACAATCATGAAATATTAAACCATCCTAGGTTCAGTTGAACAATATGCGAGTATACTTTATCTATAAATAGTTTAACAAACAGATTTTTGTACATTCAAAATTTATAGAAAATACCTATATCTCGCTAAGGTAACTTATGAAAATTAAACCAAAAAATTATGAAAAATAATGTTTTATGGTGAAATTAAACATTAAATTCTCACTGACATATTGATGTATGAAAATCTTTTTTGCTACAAGCCTAACGGTGATTCTTACAATAACAACCGTTTCTATCACAACAAGTCTTCTGACTAGCAAAATCTTTTCATTAACATCCCATGGGATGAGTTTCTACGCTTCCTACATAAATTATAGGAAGGACAGAAACGTAACTTTGCAATAGTCAGTCACTTGTGACGTGTTTGACTATTGGCTTCTTAGCAGCAGAAAGAAGCGACTAAGGGTGTTATAAGGTATTTTTAAGCAATAAGCTTTTCACTAATAATATGAGAGACATTGGATGAGTTTAATAGAGGTCCTGAACTATAATTGGTCACTTTCATACTTTTACTTAGGACAAAAGATAAATAATAAGAAATACTGTTGATGTTAGTTCTATATCTCCTCAATGTTGGGTAGTTAAGTCATGCGTCATACATACATACGTTCACGCCACGGCGTTTTTTGTAGAGACGTAAGAATAAATAACGACAACCCATTTTTCGGAATTTTTGCCAATTCTTTTGTTAAGCTTCTGTCTTGAACTAATTCCGTAATTCATTGTTTATTTTACAGGAATGGCGTGTCTCCATGGTTACAGAGTGCAAAACTGTTCTCATTCGGGTAAAAAGTTTGCCTTCGAAGTGATTCCACCTGAGCCGAAGCAGCGACATTTCTATTTCTACTGCGAATCGGATTACGATAGGAAACAGTAAGTACAACCTTTATATCTTCTACTATAGTCAGTAAAATGTAATATGATTCGAATGACAGGTGGCAGTAAAACTTTCAAATGAACCTTGTCATGACGTGTCGGATTGAATTTGGCTCAAGAAGCATAATAAAGCAGTAATTCTTTGTATTGTGTATGTTTTTGTGGCTGTAAATAAATTTCATACATAAAGCAGTAAAATATAATCACAAATCTACTCGTAATTTGTAAAATACGCAGGGCCATTATGTATCTTGCGATCAGTAAGCAATCGACGAAAATTGTGAAATTTTCGCTGTCAAACATGACTTATGTATCATGGGATCGCATTTGCAAAAGCAATCGAAACAGTGCTGCCAACCATCGATCAATCAGAGAACTAAAAACATATGAAAACAAAAATATTTACGGACTGCCATATCATAACGCTTCTAAGAAATTTTTCGCGTATTAATAACATTTTTTCCTAGTTGCGTATGATCCGATTTATGGGCATTCGATTTTTCACGAACATTTTTATACCCTCATAATACTCTTTTAAGTATGTCCGACATCAGTATCTATTTATATTATAATAGAATATCATACATGTTATGTTTATACATATAAAGTCGTATAATGGGTCCTTATGGTATCTTTATTAATATCGGGGTTCTGGTGGCATTATTATAGAATATTTATACTTAAAACCGTTAAATCAACGTTTTCTTTTTATTATTTATTTCCTACTGAATTTCAATATAAACTGAAAATTCACAAAATCATTTTTAGACTTAGGTAATTTTCCAAATAACGACGCTGGTTATACACTATGGAATTACCCCAGTATCGAACCTAAAAACTTCTTATTATGTCTGATAATAAATTTCGATTTTTCTATTTTCCAGATGGCTTGCAGCCTTAGAATACTCAATTGACAGATGGATGAAAATAGGCTGATCATCATTTAAAAAGGACTCTACCTCCATCAATGAGTGGTTATATTAAATATACAATACTGTACACATAGAATAAAAATCTAAAGACTACAACGAAAATTTTCGTGCCAACTGACGGCGGTTATTTCCAATACATTGAAGTATATTGAATTAGGTAATTCTGGATCACAACATTATATTAAAGTTACTATCAAGCTAGAGAGTCAAGCCTGGTAGGTAATAGGATAATAATATAACATAGTTTAACTTAACCTCTATAAAGAGATTTGGATACGTGTAAATCATATTTAAAATAAAATTTTGGATATGAATAACAGATCACCTTTCGTGAATCATTTATGTAAGAATGTTAAGGCGAGCTAAAAAATTTAAATTGAATTATATTTATTGTGTTACTTATTGATAAATTCACTCATAACTTATTTATCGCACTTTCTGATTTTAATGTTGTTATATTCCTTTAGAGAGCGGTCCATGATAGATAAAATAAATCTGAGTATTATAAAATTGAATTAAATAATGTAATGTATAAAATTGTGTTTACACAGTGTTGTATAATATAAAGGCAAATGCTCAAATTATGCAATGACATTTAAATGAAAATGTAATTAAAAGACTAAATAAATAATTATTGTTGTTTATATTGCTTTTAATATCGTATACAGTAGAAGTAGTTATACGTATATGTATAGGAATTCGTACATTTGTTTTGTATAGAATAGTATGCAATAGGTATTTATATTGTAAAGTAGTATAGAATGTATCACTATTTATTTTATGTATGGCAATGTATTTATGAAACGGAATTATTTGTAAATGGAAAAAATACTCTTTAATTATAAAATATCGTCATGTACTTCCCAATTGTCACATGATTAATTAAATATTACATTAAAAGTACATTTATATATATTGCTGGTCACAGTAATGCCTTTTACTTAAAAACAAGAATTGTATTTTTTTAGCAATATTTGGGTTGTATTATTGATGTAGCTAAAGTAATTTCAATATTATTTTCTGAAATTTTAAATGATAACGTATTGGAATTTTATTTCTGACTATTATTTTTAATAAACATTTTATTATTTAATGCCAAAGTATACTGTATTACTTTCGAATTTTCATTTGTGTACCTATATAAACAAAGTTGATAAATAATAAGAAACATTAGCACAAGTTTTTATGATGCAAATAGTATGGATTTTTCTATATTAAGTACTGTGTATTCTATAAATTGAGATATAAATATGTATATTCAAGATAAGTTATTAATTCATAATGAACTATAAATTTTCATTTGATTTGTCTAAAAAAATCCCATTACGGAATATTTCAAGGAATTAATGTGATTTATGAATCTATTTATGACAGTTCTTTAATAAACTGCGAAAAGTCACCATTGTGAAGGTATTTAATACGAAAAATAATTAATAGCATGTGGTTTGTCCCATTTAGATATGATACGAAGACATGCAACATTTTTTTATTAATTGAAGTTAACCGCAAATGATTATTAGTATGAATACTTAATTAAAACTTAAGAGTGGAATCTTGAAAAATATGTTTATTTACCAGTATATTTGTATTATATTAAATATACATAAAAGTAATTTGAAACCAGTAGAATGATTTTTAAATAGAAACATAAAATAACGCGGTTACATTACGAGATTTGAATAAGAGATTTATTAAATTATTTATGTAATATTGTTTGTAATGTGCCAGGTATAAATGTCATTTTATAATATGTTGATTGTGCCAAATTTTGAACATATTGTGAACTTTATTGTTGTCTTTTATGTACTTTTAATAGTTTTAGTGACACAAAGTGTGAGTCATTTATGTGTGTTATTTATAATGTATAAATAAAACTGTTTATTATTGCAGTAAATTTTAAATAGACTCTCGTAAGTTCTAAAATGTGACTGTATCTAAGATAGATTTCGTTGTAATAAAATGTATGAAACCTTTCACTGACTTTGCATTTTGATACCTACATAAGCGTTAAAGTAACTTAGTATAAAAGATTTTAAAATTAGTTTATGTACATGAGTGAATTAGGTTCAAACTTTCAGTTAAAACATATTTGTATCAATTGTAATAATATGAAAGAGTTTTTCGATATCGCTAAATTAGCTAAAATGTTAAAATGGTCCATATTGATCCTTCCATATTAGGATAGTTAGCCATTTAATACCATATCGGTACTCAAAATAACAGTTCTGAATAGTACATTGCAGTAAAAATTAAATACGTGAAGATAGATAGATGTATATTTATTTTAACTCGAATGCACTTAATACATTATTCAGTATCAAAAATATTCCATTTCCATGAAAAAAGCTCCACAGATCAGCAGATCGTGACCACAGCTCCTCCATTTCATTTAGTAAACAAAACACACAAAATGGCTCACACAATCAAAACAGAATTATCAAAATTCCGAAAGGCTCGATACACGGTCGTAACAGTTAGTCGTGTTTTAACATCAAAGAACTTCTTTTTTTATCACTTACAAAAACACGAGAGGCTTCGCGGGCGGCGGGGGAGGGGCGGCACAGGAGCGCTACCGCAGGCCTCCGCTGCGTGCGCGCACCAACACTCCGTTCAGTAGTTCTCGCGCCTCTCGGCCTGCAGGTGCGTCGGCCCTCGCTTGCAACGTGCCTTACCCTCGCCTGTGGATACTCCTGACACATCAGCAACAGGATTTCAGTGAAAACCACTGCCTTTCATGTGTTCAAGTGACATGGGCTAGTGACTATAAATCAGGACTGCACAGTGTGCCTTTTAACGACTTTATGAGCCACAGTGACCCTTTTGTTGTTAGTGAGCAACTAATCATCTATTCACCTGTTGAATGCCACCAAATGTGGTTGGACCGTGTAATGTGATAAAAAATTGCAATGCTCTACTCCACGGGGGTGCGGGGAAGCAGTTTGTAAACTTTGCGGACTACCTGACTCGGCCGGGGTGGACGCGGCGGCTGACGAATGCGATACGTCTGCACCCCGTAAGTTTTACTACTTTTTATGGTGGACGGGTAATTTAATACAGGATGTGGAATAAATTGGTAGGCAGGGTGCGCTTGAACGATAGCTACCTGTGTTATCACATGTCGCCCTGATGGTTACGGTTTTACGACGTAATCGATTATTTCCGTTACACCTTGATAATTTTAACTGCGTTTAAATGAGCTTAACGATTTTCATTATATGCACTTTTAATGAGTGTTTAATGTCTTGGTGGAAAATGTTATCGCAGTATACTTCAAATGCACACTGGTAATTGACCAATAGTAGCAAGAGCAATAATCTTCTCGTATTTAAGGCTCTGTGCTAGCTCAGCGGCTCTACCGTGCATTCCACAGTTCAAGAGAGATTCTTTAGAATGCATGCATACTTTTATTTGTGTATTAAGAAATAATGTTATGTTCTTGCTAAGGGTAAGTTTATATGAATAGAGACTTTGTTTCCGACTAAACTGTCTACAGGTAATGTATAAGGCTTAAACGAAGAGTAGAGATAAAAAATTGTTTTTCTTTTTACATCTGAAGCGATTGAATGTAATAATAGACAAGGAACGTGATATGGTAGTCGTATCCAATAAAGAATCAAACATCACCTACCTGCATAAATTAAAAATTGAACTTCACACATAAAAACTCACAAACACGTTTGGAATCTCTAAATTTATAAGATGGGAATTTCTTGCTTTGTCATGAGAACAACATAAGTCGATTGAAGCATATTGGATGCTCAAGAGTGAGTTAGTCGGTAGAGAAACAAAATATGTCATTAATAAATCATAGGTCTCTAATCGTTAGATGTAGCCTAGTACATACACAGTTACTAACAAGTTAATCACTTAGACACAATGTCTAAATGGCTTAAATATTCTATATTGAAGCTTCTGATTGCATATTATAAGCAATGGTACTTCAAATAGATATTTTACAACTATCCATTGAGCATAAGATTACATACTTTATCATAATAAGTCGGCAAAGTTGTAATAAAGAAGCTATAAATTTTGCCTCGACTCACTTTACTACACATTGTACTTGTAATCATTTATAACTCATAAACGACCACAATGAAATCTAACTATTAAATGGGACATATATATTTCTGAATAAGGAAAGATTAGTATGTATATTCATAGATCTAAAGGCATAGGTATCGGTCAAGCCTTGTCTTCTCTATTAGGTGCCTGTAACACCTTATCTGACCTTGTATAATGTAAAATTAATATTTTACAAATTTATAACTTTATTTATAGATAATGAGAATACAAAAATTCGTATCTTAAATTGTGATACTTATACATAGAGCATTCCAACTGATATTTAAAATCTTAAATGAGAAATAAATTAAAGCTTTAACATCAGCTTACATATATGTGCTCAGAGAAAGTAAAAGAGTAAAAATTAAATTCATGCTCAGCTTCTTCAGTATTTTCTAACATTCAGTGCAAGGTGTTTATAGTAATATTCTACCTTGAAACTTGATATAAGCAATTCCAAAATCCTTGAATTTACTTACTCTTCTATACTTAAATTATTTGCTTTATCTTTTAAATTTTAATAAACATTCTTGGCTTCGTAACAGTAAATTTGAAGGATTAAAATAAGTTGTCTTCTTAGTAAGTAAGTTTTTGCTGTTCTTTTTGCTTTTGGCATCAGTCAAAACGAATGGCCCCTTTGTAATGCCCATAACAAAAACTTGGTTAGTTTCGGGAAGAGCACGGGTTTACTGCTTGAGTTGCAGTTAATGCTCTTATTGTTCTCTCACCAAACAGGTACCTGCCTGGGAAATCTCTGCCACTGTTTATGTTTTATTTATGCGTAATCTCATTCCGTTTTACGATGCCAATTATCTGCAACTTATCGCATAGTAGTAATTTGTCCCATTCAAAAACCATCTCAACTTTTCCTTTTAAAATACGTAAGCGAGGAGCATTTACAAACACGGACAGTGTGCTTAGTGATAAGGAGGGTAATCTAATCACGACTAGATCACAATTACTATACAGTCTCTCTGTTTGCTACAAAAATAAACAGACAAAAGTAAATATGGAGTGAATTTGTTAAAAGTCACGCGTGCCGCTCATGATCACGACAAAATCTAGATCCATACATAATTATTCCCGAAACAGACATGAAATATTCATTGCGAGTTCAGCTAGAGTTGATAATTAAAGAGAATAATAAAGTAGTTACAGATATCGTTCCATAAATCTCCATACATCAGATGTAGCGGAGCGTCAAAGATTAAGCCCAGGTGTTGACTATCACACAACGTTGTTAAAAGTAAGATTTATTCACAAGAATTTTCTGGTACTCTTGTGAAATAGGATTTCGTAATGGAAGGTTTATTTGCGGCGAAAATTGTAATAACTCTTGATATTATGTATAACATAACAGATTAATAAAAAAACGTTTTTAGTTTCATATTGCTCTTTTTCATGAACTGTATGAATTAATAAATGTATAAATCGACATCTAGCTTTGACTATGATACTTTATATCAAACATAAAAACATGATAAAATACGACATTCCGATAAAACTTTTATAACATTCAATAAATTTTATCTTCTACGATGTAATATTCCATTAGGTATTGCCAGTATGTTTCTAAAGAAACATTTTTCAAAGCAAATATAATCGTAATATTAAATTTACCCAAAGCACCAATGGCATTCAAGTCAGAAAGGGATGAAAGTATAACGCAAGCAGTTGAGAGAAAGAGACAAAAATGAGGCTTTTATGGTGGACAGAGCAACGTGCCGAACGATGCGGCCTGATGCTTTATTTTTACTTCTTGTCTTTTGAGAACAGTTTCTCTATCTTACCGTATAATATTTTATTCATCATTTATGACATTGACAATACCAAAAAAGAAGATCAAAGTATATGAACAGTATTGAAATATTTAACATAAAATTTCCAGTGAATAAAGAGAAATATGCTACACCGAACTAATTGAGATAAGGTTCGTCGTTACAAATACATCCGTGGATGCATTCCTACTAGCTCTACACAGATGCAAACGGTCAAACCAGTTGTAAATCTAAGATGGCTATCTATTTCGAGCTGAGCACCCAGGCTATTATTTCAGTGCAGTAATAGCAAAATGGTAATAAACCCCTTGCATTTAATAGCTGTTGTCGGACTGAATTATCTGTTCATATCTAGCTGAACTAGTTTCTGCGCTAGTTTAAGTCTGCTGGTTATTCTGTTCAATGTCTTATAGAGTTTTTTATTTTACAGGTACTGTATGAAGAACCATGTCGGAAAACGGTGGGACAGTTTTGTCAAGAACCTCGACTCCTAAGCCTGTGAACGATAACACTCCTATACGTTCTCGTCATGACCAATTTTTGGCAAGCTCTGGCAGAACAGAACAGACCAGACCTTCGTCTACAGGCCGAAATCTAAGTGGAAGTTATGAATCTCCTTTGCCATATCATCGACAGATGTCAACGGGTTCCTTGTTGAACGCCACTCACAGAGAAACGTCAGCGTTTGTGCCCGTGGTCCCTAACAGACCAATGCACCCGGTTATGTATCCTAGCGAAATGCACCCAGCACTAATGCCATCTGATATTATGGATAGAGAAAGAATTTTAGATAGAGAAAGAGCTGACATGACGTCACAAGGTTCTCCTGATAGATCTACAGCTGGATACAATAAAAGATCTTCATTTGACTTGATGGCGATGATGGTGGAGAAGAGGAAAGAAGTAGCCATTCGAGAGGCAGCTGCGGTGATGTTGCTACCTCACCATAGAGCGTCTTCAATGGAGGGTATGATGGCTGATAGCTCGAGTCAGCCCCCTATTTATGGGCCTCCTGGATCCTTCCTTGGAGCCCCAGGGCCGTCACCTACTGCGGCTGCAACGTTCACATTTCCTGGTGCAGGGTTATTTCCTCCAGGGGCTGCGCCGCATCAAATGCACGCTCATTTAGACAGACGACTCTTGCGGGCGCCTGGACGCGCCTCTCGGCCCAAAAAGCAATTTATATGTAAATTTTGTAATCGTCAGTTCACGAAGTCATACAACTTGTTGATTCACGAAAGGACCCACACTGATGAGAGACCCTATTCCTGCGATATTTGCGGCAAAGCCTTCAGAAGACAGGATCACCTGCGTGATCATAGGTAAGAATATTTAATATTTATTCTAAAAAGTATCTAAACTGAATCATGTTCTAATAGAAATGAAATTTACTTTTTAAACACATATTGGTCGGTTATATTAAACAACAGGGAATATTAATTAATTTGCTAAACACATTATTAAGTTCCGTACACACGGTTCACTTTGGATACTTTCCCACATTTTTATACTAAATTATACGGTGTTTTGTGAATGGAGAATCGATCCCCGTAGCTTCTCAGAATTTTAATTTTCCTCCGTCTTTAATGAAAACACAACTAGCAATAACGTCTAATTTATATGCATATTACGGAGCGACCGGTGTAAGTCAAGTTGCAGATGTTAAGTCAAGTGTGGCTGTATCCGCTCGACTACTTGGAAACGTGTTATTTATAATGATTCTTCAATGTTATTATACAACCTCGGTGTTTAAATCATGCGCCATGTTTTTCCCGTGTTACATTTTTAACAATGAAATATGTATGGCAAAATGCTATATTCATTTATAACCATTTATGTTTTTAATACAATCAAAGAATAATTCAGCGTCCTATAAATAACGTGAATTTTCGGACGTGAGATTAAATGTTACAAACTGCGTTTGGACTAATGATGGGGTCTTCAAAATAACTCCGTGTTCAGAAGACCGTAATACCCGAACAATGGCACCGACCGAAAAGGTTCGGTGCTTAGTGCATTTTGATGGTTCGAAATCCCGAAATGATCAAATGAGATTTTCGTCTCACATTAGACACACGGGCTTTTTTCCCTTGCCTCGTAATTAGTTTAAGTTTTGATGACTCATCCGTTTCTATAGATGCTTCGGCGTCGTAATACGAGAAAGGAATTCGTAAGGTCACTATGTAAATTGATTTAAGTACTAAAGTACTTTCAATGTGATCATTGTAGTTAATGAGAAACAAAAAGGATCAATGTAATTTCGGAAATATTTTAAGTAACTAATATGTAGTCTTAAGTTTTTTCTTCTATGAAATAAAATAGTGTGTGGAATGCTTTCAAAGTTCGATAATTCCCTATTAAAGCAACGATTTCTGATCATGTACATTTGAATGCAAAATAGAACTATAGGTATATTATAATGAAAAACGTTCATTTTATAATATGAACCGAGGTGCTTCGTATTCGCCATGTCGAATAGCCAGGGAAGATCCATCAAAGTAATATAGGTGTAATTATCGCTAAGGCACGTTATTATTTTTTGTCGTAAAAGTTATTATGTAGGTCCGTGTATAATCGAGATGCAACAAATAAGGCATCCACAACTGAAGCGTGTTATTATAATAACCTCAGGCCAAGATTCCGAGTAAACCTATACATGTATTATTTCGATAATATGCATACTCGTGAATATACGTTTCTGTACCATATCTAGGAGTAAATGTACTTAAAAATATACGTGCCGCGAGTATTTTAGTTAAAATACGCCAAATTTATAAACATCTACTAACGTATCTAAATTATGTTTATGTATAAGCCTGAGTAAAAGTAAAGAATAAATTCAATCGCAACTTATCGGGGACCGATCTACAAAATTTTCGAAAGTTGATCGCAAAAAAGAGCAAATGCTTTAACTGATGCAAACTTTGGCGATCTCCATTTATATTCTGAGTGGTATGTCTTGTAATTGCTTGCATAAATGAACGTTCGTCTTGGTCAGGTTCCGACTACATGGAGTTAATAACTATCCCATGTTGGTATGCCATTACTAAATACTTTATTTATATTATATAAGTTGCGAAATCTCGAACGCTCTTTGTTACTCCAAATTACAAAACATGAATGATCTGTAGGTAGGATTTCCTCTATATCTAGGTTAGTAAATATATGAAAAAAGTAACTATTTGTTACAAATCTATGTTTAATTTTCTAAGACTTCTTTCTTAGAGTTTCTTCGTAATAACATTTCGTTATTGTTTAACATCTCCAATTTTAATCAGAATATCGAGTGTAATTATTTTAAAACGTCATTGATAACTTGTCTCAATTGAAAAACAGAAGATACAAAACCTATTTTAAATGTTGTTTTGCAAAAGCTTGTTAATATTATCGGATGGTTCATATGCAATTATGGTTGCGCCGAGGTTCCATATAATGGGGACGGGGTCTGCCCTTCTCTCGTTCCGATCGCTTAAGGGCCCAAAGCAAAGGAATATCAAATTAATACTGAATCCATAATAAATCAAAACCGGGCAGGTGGACTCGATGCAGGAATAAGCCTCTCGCCTACGGATATCGTGGAATTATCGTCCACACAAACCGAGATGTGGAGATTTCACGAATATTTGTGACGACTGCACACGAAACCTCACGGCTAAATTCTCCAAATTGGTGGCATTTTTGGCATCATTAGGATCGCTTTCGATAAATTGTTTTATTCCATTCGGTTATGTAAAGAATGCCTTGAAACATCCCAAGCGTATTCCATGAAGGCTAAAGTTTGCTCAGTACGGGTCTAACTAGTTTTCCTTCATACGCATATTTGTTCTCGTAACGAGTCGTGACTGAGATTTTAAAATAATTATTTCGTATAAGCGAACGCGTACTTGGCACCATCTAAGTCTCGTCTTTAAATGTTGTATGAACCCACATTATGAAACTGCGTTCCGTTTGCGTTATATTCTCTTGCTATCAATAGTTCAAATTATATTAATGACAGTATTTTTTATTAATTTATCATAAACATTCGGCAAAAAATCTAAATTTTAGCAGACAGCTATAATAGCTATGTTTTTTATCGAACCTTCGCGTCTGTGCGTGCTTGGTTGCAAACTTTTTTCTCGATCCGAAACCAATTTGGATTAGTGCTCGCGTGATTCGGATTCCTATATATCAAATCTTGATCTAAATGTAGGCTATATTTTAAGGCTGAGGATTCCAAATTATTACAACGAATGTGAATTAAAGATTTTGAAATTTAAATGCACGTCTGGGTAGATTCTCAGCTGAATATAAAATACTTGAAAAACAAAAAAGGAATATGGATACCATTTAAGCAAAATCTTCGATATCTTCGATAATCCCTTTCGGTATTTCTTAACCCGTTGATCGCGGCGTTCGGGTTTCGCTCCAAAGCGAAAGAAAATTTAATCGAGCGACTGCCTACCCTGAATTAAGAATTACTGTCAACTTTAATTTAAAATTTCAGAACCAGCTCCGTCTGTTCCGTTTTATAAATAAGAATGGCTTTCTAAACCCGCGTGTGGCACTTACTTATGCAAATATATTCTTGACCATACAATGACAATTGTTATTGTGCTCGACATGGTTTTTGAAATAGACTATGGAACTACCTCATTAGTTTTTGTTTCACAATTATTTACCTTGTTAGGTATATTTTAGAGACCAAATCCGCGTAAAGGCTCATTCAGCTTTAAAAGGAGCGTGGGCAGCCATGACTTATGCTTATCGTTGGAACGGCTTTAGCTTTGCTACTCCACACATTTGTTTTAGGTAAATTTTAATGCTTGTAGTAGCCAACTTGACTTCTAGGTGTTATGATTTATTGATATTATGGGCATTGATTTCGGTTTTATTAGCGAGCTCTGTCGTTTCAAACGGGTATTTGAAGACGCTGCGTCTAAGTTATAAGAAACTAAGATCCGAGAGTGGAAAGTCAACACTGCTGAGTCGGTTATCCAAACAGAACGTGATGTTAGTACCGATGTAGGGACCAACACTTGTACGTCGAGATTCTTTGCATTTTTATCTCTGTCGTAATTGTCTTAAGATCCATTTTAGCTTTTCTGGAAAAGATTCCACTTTTCAGTTGTGTAGGCCCACACGAGAAGATGAGAATTATTCGTTATTGACTTTGCTGAGTATTCTTGTAGGTAAAGTATTTATTTACTCTCGACGCTACAACGAAAAATTAAAAGATAGACGAAGCAACTTTGCAGGTATCATAGAATGAAGGAAAATCCATCAATATTCAGCGTCTTTATAAGAAATAACCTGCTAGGCCATTGTCAAGCCAATTCTGAAGGCATTAAAAACTGGAGACCTTTTGTTATTTATGAGTAGGCTGCCAAGCAATATCTCAAACGACTAATGATCATTAATCATACGACACTGACGTTGCCTTAGATAAAACAGTCTGTGGTAGAGTAGGCAAAGCTTGAAAAATGTCTTTTGCTCTTGAATTCATCTGGTCTAGACTTCGGAACGTCCATTTCGTTATAGATAGATAAATAACTATTTTTTGTACCTATGATTAATGGTTATGTAATATGAATTCATTTGTTAGGAGTTTAGGAAATTGTATCAGTTCTAGCTTGTTTTTATATAACCCTATATAGTTATTTTAAATGTGTATGACTGATATTTAATGGGTGAAACAAAAGAGATTTGTCAGGGTCTTTCCAGGTGACGAGCGATAGTCTCTGCCTACCCCGTTACGGATGTAGAGTGGGGAAATATATACGTATAAATTAAATAACTATAAAATTAACTTAAGCTTAACTTACTTAATAAATAACTTAACTAACATTACAAGATAGATACAAAATAATTTTCATTTACAATAATATACTTACGCAAAGTTTTTATGAGTCAGAACTCCCCAACCGACCATTTACGTAGCTCATGGACCATAATATGAAGAAAATGGTCCAACAATAACTGGCGTTATCACATGGGAAGTCTGCGTCCACTGGATCCAACCGGTTCCCCTTGACAGGATACGTGCATAGTGCTCTCGCAACTCAGTTGCCTTACAACATTTTATTTTTAATAGATTCATATCTTCTTAATATATTTCTGTTCGAGTTCCACCTCCTAATTGAATCCCGGCGCGGACTAATAGGCTATACGAGTTGTATGGTGTTTTATAGTGAAGTTTTGGATCTTTTTTGATACGTACTGAAATAGGGTTTAATACTTTCGTTTATATAACTTGATCTTAATTTTTTTTATTGTTATAGTTGTTATAACTTTAAAATATTATATTATATTTATATTAGTCGTATATTTCCTTTTAATTTTTTTTTATATCACAGAGTTATATGATAGTTCAATGAATTAAATGAATCTATGTTATAGCGGCTAAGAATATTTGTACAGAGAATTATATCAATTGTAATTATTTACTTCGTAACTCCACGGAATTTAAACAACCGAAATAACATTCGAAAAATCGTCTATCAAAATCTAGACAGAATTTTATTAACAAACGAATGGGATTATAAAAACCAATAACTCTAAAGAATAGCAGCTTTAAGTTGCCTGATTAAACTTTTTAACATTAAAACTTCTTCGAAGCGTCTCTCGAGCAGTTCAAAAGGAATAATCGCGTTATTTATTGCTTCAAACCACTGTAGCTTTACTTAATCCCCGCTTAGACTGCCAAGATAGCTATGATTAAGAGGCACTCACACTTGCATGTGTTTGTAATGTTGCCATGCAAGCATATATGGTTGTTTTGACCGAAGAGAGTCTGGGAAAATATGTTGTTAAATTAATTTTCCTCTGTTGAAGTTTATATTATTTTTGATGAAACTACTGAACTAATTTTAAGGGTTTTTATATATAATTATTAGTTAATATAATAATAAAATTATGGTTTTCTTTGTAATAATACACAATTTAAAGTTATTGCATTATTTCTACATCCACTATCAAGTCAAGTCTGTCCTGCTCCGAAAGAATAATGAATCTGATAACGTGGAACTAGTTTTGAAATGAGCTGACATTTTTTCCACGGCTGGCCCGCTTGAGCGACGAAATATGTCTTAATTTTCTTCGTTATTGTACTTTGGGACTACTAAGTCTCGTTTTGTAAAAGTTATGTGTTATAATATGGTCTAGGAGATAGAAATGAAGTCAGCTGTCGTGATTTTATAGTTTCATAATCTAGCTTTAAAGTTCTATCTACCTCTTCTGAAATAATCAACGTGATTGATACTTAGGTGTATAAATATAAAAGGTTTAATCAATACGTTATTGATTCAATTTTAGTCGGACATCAGTTTAAGGCAAATATCAATCAAAGCAGTAGGTGTAGGATTTGTAGGTGACACAATAAAATTGATTCTCAATATGGTCACTATACCCAAAACTTATTAAGATTTTATCTAGGCTTCGGAATATCAAAATTAAGCTCGAGCATTTGAAAGAATCTTTAGTTAAACAGCAGTCTATTTGTTTCGAACCTTATTCTATTAGAAAATAAATATTCAGTCTCATCTTGAATATCATTGTTATTGAATACAAATCTTGGAAGTGCACTGAAGCGTAAAACGAGGTATCGTATTAAACTTTTTCACGAGAGCAGTGGCGCCTATTTTTTCATCTTAAAAGTTGATCGGTTCAATCTCAGTGTAAGAGACTGTTGATTTACCTTAGGAATGGAAAAAACTATGTTCATTATGCGCTTATCATAGAAAAATGCTCTATTCATTTTGTTCTTATCATAGGATAGACATAGGACTCGATTCAAATAGAAAACAAAATATAGTAATTGCAAGAATTTTTAATAAAAGTTGTCCATTAGATCTAGATGTTCCTTGTGAATGATAATCTGAAATTTCTACCTACACATTGATTAGTAGCTAGGTTGTTAATAGCTAGTACAAAAGCTAACCAGTTACTTATTCACAGAACGATAGAGATTGTCTAGCCACTTCTGGCATAGAAGCACTGGATGCAAAGTTGTTATGCGGAACAGACAACTTTGTAGGCTGACCACCAATAAGATTATTGTACTCGTCGTTCAGAAGTGAAATTGACTGTGAAGGCAGTCAGTGGCTGGCCGTTTGCCTTCATAGCTTTTGAAACATTGGGTACACGTTTTAGTTTTAGTAGTAGCTTGAATTTGATGTTTTGTAAACTGTCTTGTTTATATACTAGTGCAGTTCGAAGATAAATTACATTTTAGGTAGAGAAAAAGAGATAATTGTTTTACGAATCAAATAAATAACCAATAGTTTAACGAATCTAAATAAAAAGCCAATAACACTAAAAGACAGATAAGTTTAGGTGTAAAAGTTTTAAATAAATGTCTCCGTGTGAAATTAATTTTGCAGCAATTGAAAGATCCGATCGAAGCAATTCAATTAATCAATAGACAAAAGCATGTTGATAATAAAAGCTACATCTTTATTACTAACAAACACAATACATGTGATACTGTACTTGTGACCACTTAAGAAACTGAAGTCGCAGTTAATTAATGCTTGGGTAGTGAATAACCAATAACGATTCATTGTGGAACTGTGTGATTGAAACAAACGCCTACACTATGTTAATATGTGTTCTGAAGCTCTGATTAGCCATATACTCGTTCATTTGTAGGATCAACAAATTTCTCAGTGCAAACTTTTATAAATAAAATGCCCATTTTATTCGATTTATTGCGAGCATTAAACGTTACGTTATTTGTAGGCTAAATAATTCTATATTTATAGTTTCAAAACGTCGTATCCCACTGTTAATTTCCGATATTCATTTTCTTATGCCTATTCAAAGTTAAATATTCTTTAATTCCATAGAGATTTATAGGCATATTTTTTAGAAATCTGAAATCATATACAAAATATTGTTCGTATCGAATCTGTTATAATCCACCAAAATATGGTAATATTAGACCTTTATCTGTTTACACCAATATTATGCTAATACTCCGAACATAACGTTTTGTATCCGCTGCGGCGTTGGTGTTCATTTCCTCCTGTCGAGCCATCTGAAGTATTAGTAGCATAACAAATAAATCCAGTTAAAGGAAACCAGTTCAGTTGGCGTGCCAAGCAACCGCCGCGTGGGCCCAGTGACACTCGCCGCTATGTACAGTTGCTTATAATCGAATTTCTTTAACGCGAGTACATGAAGACATATCACAGACGACGCAGGTGAATGTAACCGACACCTCAGCGACGTTTTCCCAGGCTGAGACACATTAAGTAAAAGATTAATAGTTACGGTATCCGTTTTCAAACCAAACTTTCGAATTCCACCCGACACTATATCAAGACTGAGCGAAATAGTTCCCCAATGCATTTATTATTTAAATCGCGAGATTATGGTAATGGCCGCTATTTGGAGGCGGTTTTGACTTACCTACACTGCAATATTGAGGCTCGAATCGTCGCAGCGGCAGAATTTATTTAAACAGCCTCGCTACCGTAGCCGTGTCGATGTCATCTTTCCGAACAAGCGCAATCAAGTGTTATGACAAACGATCTTTTTATTCAGATTCTCTGTAATGTCCTGTTTAATGTCCAGATCGTAAGAATCAATGTATTGGTCATAAATAAAACATGGCGAATGTTGAATAAAACTATTTAAGAGCTTCGTTCATTTTTCATAGAGGTAATTACAATTTACGAGTTAATAAGAAAATCTCTCGTACGATTAATCAAGAGGCGATGCGAGGTAGAGATGGAGAGATGAGCTAGGCAGGGGCGGGGGCCGGGAGGGGAGGTCGGCCAGTGACCCAAGTGCGCGCGCGACGGCATTCCAGCCCGTACGGCTTGCTCTCCTTACCTCGGACCAAAAGTGCACCCAAGCACTTTACATCAGCTTGCACGGAACGGTGAAACGACTCTGATACGAAATACGAATAGTATGAGAGTAATCATGATGTAGAAAATTCCATTGAAGATATCAGCTTAGATTTAGAATAAGTAGAAATTGTTCAATAATAGTCAATATGAAGTGAAGGATAGACTAATGATTAATATTGTTTTGACAGAAATATATATCTAGACCTACCTACTACTTAAAATTCAGAAATTACGGAATACTCGTACATGCGGAGCCTTGGTTGCTTCATAGAAAGCCAATAGCAACGCGCGAGTGTTTTAAAAACATGACTTGTGAAACCAAAGGTATAATAATTCAAGCAGATCGATTGACGTGCTTCGCTTTACCAAGTGTTGGGAGACTGACTTTATCTGTTAGTTCAATAAGAGATAAAAGAAATAAATGGAGAGAAATCGTATCACTTACATTGCTCATAGGTGCTTACAAAAATTTTCAAATTCAGCTAAATATATTCACAAGAACACGTAGCGATAAAAAGAGCATTTATAAACTATCTATTATAATTACAATCAAATGAAGCTATGACATCAATAGTAATTATATTTTCCACAGACTGGTAAAAGCAGGGTCCATTCCACGGCGACATTATCCGGGCCCGTAATGGAGAATATTTTTAAATTTTTTAATGTATAGCCATTAGCGCCAAGCGTGGTCCTCTCAGTAATTTGGTTGGTACCTCTTTTTATCTTGACTCCGTCTTGATGGGATTGAAAACGGGTCCACCGAGCGACTGTCGGTCGCGATTCTTATCTCCACGCATAATAAGGAGAGACAGACGTTACTTATATTTTATTTAACATCGAAATTGATCGAGCTGTTGCGATAAGGCTGTTAGGAAGGCAAAGATTTGTTTATGTCATTAATTACCTGTATTTTCGGGGTCCGTTCTGATTCCTTACATTGCCTTCGTATGTGGCTTGACGTACGCTTGATATTATCCGAATGTGGCGTGCTATCGCAGGTTTGTTTGACTTTCCCAGGTCTTTTATAATGGACATAAAGTTCGTCTTTGAGAACGTTTCTTGGCAACCTGATAATTGGTCTGTTAATTTAAAACGCGCGGCGGTCTCTTTCATCGTGGATTAGACTTGTCAGACAAGTGTTTCTTATTCGGTCATCCTTTTAATTGAATTCTAGCTGTTTTAGTGCTAACCTGGTTATGCAAAGGAAACTATAAATACTACGTGAGAAACATTTGGTAAACTTTTAAGATACATTAATCTCATTTGGAATTTTTTTTAATAAAAAATATATCTTTATGATGTTAAAAATATGTCTGTAAATTATATGATATATATTATTACATTCTGAAGCTAAGCTCAAGCAAAGTCGCTTGTGTGAACACTGTTGATTTGACCAACATTGTCAATATCTGAAGTTTGCAAGAGCGTGACGGTCGACCCGAGATCTCTGTGTACATTTGACTCAAAACCGGTCTCTGCATCCCGGCTCTCGAAAAGTGTTTGCCAAGGTGCTTAGCATAGTACCGTCAAACCTTTTCTCAAATAAAGACCATTCACAAAAAACATTTTAGAAGTGAACCTGCCATGATTTTTACGTTGACGCAAATTGAAATTTTTAGTATTAATATTGATTTTACTTATTTTACCTTCAGCGGAAGTGCGTAGGGTAGATCAAATTATCTCCTGAGTCGTTTTTGTCGCTCAAAGTAATGATAGACCATGATAGATTAGATCACGAGAAACCAAATGATACTTTTTGTAAATCACATACCAAAGATTCTTTGAAAATGATTGTCGGTTAAGTGCGACTAATGTCAGGATAGGCCGGCCGTTGATGCTGTGATTTTACAAGTTTTTGTAATGTGAATCTAATTTAGATTCGATTTTCTATATTTTAAAATTGTGTATTACGAAAGTAGAGAAGTATAAGAGAACTAGTTTGGTATGAATATATTAAACGAAATGACAATGTATTTACTGTTTAGTTTATAAGTATTACAATAACAGTTGAGTACGGAAAAACAATATGTTATATTAAGGAACTGTTCATTATTTCGGTACACATTTGTAAAAAAGTTCGGGATCAAATAGCGCGTAATGCTTTCGGTCGTACACTAGCACACCACAACATGTGGTCGCAGTAACCCAATCGGGCCAAATAATCGCAATCATTGGCCACAGAATGCTTTAAGCTGATTCGATGCGGCCAAACTGGTCGAAGCTCTTGAGTCGTGTGACCAATGTTTAAAGGTCTCTATTTGGTTTCAATTTTGTACACTTTAAGGGTCATTACAACTGGTGCGAGCTACTCTCGTGTATGCATCGGCGAGCTTGCCTTGGGACGGGAGGTTCAGGTTACTCGGATCACGTTCAAGGTGCTCGAGCACAAGCTAGTGGCTCAGACGCTAAATTAGACCTTTCTTACGGAGTTACTATTACGGAGGAAATAAAACTACAAACGTTTTACACACGTATTCGATTTCATGGTTAAAAGTGTAACGATTTTATATTGGGATTGCGTTCATTAGAAAATTTACTATCAAATATAAATTAAAACCAGTATAAACACCAACGTCATACTACAAAGTTTTGTCATACTGTCACATTTTGCTATAACAAGAATTATTTTGTTACAGATACATCCACTCTAAGGAAAAGCCGTTCAAATGCACAGAATGCGGAAAAGGGTTCTGCCAGTCCCGTACACTGGCTGTACACAAGATCCTTCACATGGAGGAGTCGCCTCACAAGTGCCCGGTGTGCAGTCGCAGTTTCAACCAACGTTCCAACCTTAAAACTCACCTCCTGACCCATACTGACCACAAACCCTACGAATGCAACTCTTGTGGAAAAGTTTTCCGAAGAAATTGCGACCTGAGGAGGCATGCCCTCACGCATTCTGTTGGTGATTTGCCGCCAGGTGATGTGGTTGACGTGGGAGAAGAGGACGTTGGAAGACCCGATTCTCCAATTGAGCCCGGTTATGATGATGAAGACGCAGAAATTTCGTCTCCAGAACATTCGCCTGTAAGAAGAGCTCGTTCTTCATCAGTTGAAAGCTTGGGGCGTGACAAGAGTGAAGAGCGACCAAGACAGCCTTCTCCAACTCCTATTATTCATTGTCATCATAATGAACCACGCGACAGAGATAGTCCTTACACTATGCGTCCTCAATCTAATGACAAACACCGTATGCACAGCGATGCTCCTGAAAAGCGAAGATATACTTCTGATGAGATAATTGAGAAAGAAACTCGCTACACTGACTTTAGTGAGCCAGTTAAACATCCACAGTTGCAAATACGCAGAGATTTGCATCAAATACCTACAAGAGATGGTATCAACATGAATTCGTCCATGACCAGCCCACCGATTGAACATGTACCTGGTAATATGCAATTAAGTTCGTATAGAAAACGACCTGCTCCGCCAGATACTAATTTACGCACTATGGGTTATAGAAGCCGATCTCCAGAACCAACCAATTTAACGGTTCCTCGTCAAAGTTCAAGTGCTACAGATATGACTATAGGTTTACCACCATCAGTGATGGGTATGCATTCCTATCATAAGTTTGGTTTACCTTTGCCGCCGCCACATCCACAACTGTCTTACAGTGGCTCGATGTCTCATTCGCTACTAGGTCCACAGCAAACTCAGGCACAAGACCTGATCATGAAACCTATCCCACCAAAAGATACAGCACCCTCTTCTTGTGCTACTATAACATCTAGTTCTGAATCTTCTAATTTTGAAAACTCGAAAGGTTCCTCTGATACACAGGCGCCATCAATCACTGAAGCTATTAAAAATATAGTCGGCATACAACCGAACATAAATCCTCGACCAGGGACAAGTCAATCTAGCGGTCCTAAAAAAGGATTTAGTATCGAAGATATAATGAGAAGATAGATAACTTCTGCAATAACAATAATTGTACAGATAAATGACAAGTTCTTACTGAGAAATATTGTAAAAGTACTGTTCCTTTATGTAAGTGGCGTACTATTTACCTAATATGAGCAATTTTTGTTATTATGAAGTTGTATTAGGTATGTACACGAGTAAAGATGTGTTAAGATATCTATTTTATATGTGACTGAAGTAACAGCAATATAAGCCGGGCTAAGTAAATATGCCGACTCTGTTAAAGCCACGGTTTAAGTGCCTAAGGTGTGTTAGTTAAGTTTATGTATTTCAAATATGAACGTATAATCAGCAACAAAGGTCAGCTGAATTTAAACGTCAATTGAGGGAATATAACTCTTGTATTGTATAATAGGTTGCAAATATAAACTGTGGATGTTGGTGGAGATTTTGGATATGTATGATTTTTGCTGCTGAATATGCTGTAAGGAATTTGAATAGTTTGGTTTTCGTGAAGATCTCATATGGAATGTTTGTGCAGTGTTTTGTTTTCCTCCAAATTTTAAAAATTAGAATTATCAAATACGATTTATTGCAATGTAATTTGTTATTAAAAATAGATGTTTACTCAAAATTTGTATGATGGGTTCAATATGGTTATGAGCCCTTTGCGATTGCATAATGTAATTAGATTTGGTATAGAAATTTACAATTTCAAGATGTATTTGTATTGTAATTTATTACTTATGTTGTAAAATCTTAGGTTTATTTAATTTAATGACATACAATATTGTAGACATAGCTAGCGGTAGATTTTGTTGTAAAATTAATCTTAAGTTTTTAAGTTCCAGTGACTTTTGTATTCGTAAGCCATTTGTAATTCAAGACGAACATTTTGTACGTTAACTAGAAAACAGTTTGTTGCTCAGATATGAATTAGTAAATAAAGCTTCCTAAACGTTAATCATCGTTTCAATTTAAACTCTATTTCTCGGTAAGCTGGTGGTCGTATAAAGTATCGCATTTGCCTTAAAACTTTATACTGAATATAAATGAGAGAATAAAATTGTAGCCCGACGGGTTTTTATTAGCCCAGGCACTTTTATGGCCATTTTACGACACGAAGTGCGAATGATGGCCGCTTCGACATTCTGCCGCTACTTGACACTCCAATTGCCTTGTGTGCGAACGAGAATGGGTGTAGGATTGTTTCCTGAAGGTGTGATATTGAACTACAATCGGACATTATTAACACATCTAGGTTATACGTTGGAATAATGTCAATACATACATACACTCATAAAACAAAACTTCCTCATCACGTTTAAACTGTTAGTATCAAAGCTTAATTAGGATTGGTCCTGTGCTAGTCTGGTTAATTTTGGGGCGATAGGCTAGCAACCTTTGTTCTATAATCCATAATATGACATAACAACCCCGTATATATTCGCGCTAAAAGTGACCTACGGTATATTATCATATCTCTGAGGTTCTGTCCAACCCCAAAGTTATTGAAAGATGTGAATATATGTATTTGTATGTAGACAGAATAAAAGCTTCAAAATACATTATGACTGATGTTATGAAAGATAAATTAGGAAGATTGATTATATTAGACCAATTATCGCCGAAACCTACATAACAAATCCGAAACATATTCCGTTAGTCACTTTATACGCCAAGCTGGGAAGAAGGCAAGCTACCAACTTTATTAATAATAACTTATGGTATTGTTAGGGGAATTGCAGCTAGCTATAAAGTAAGTTATAATCTTTCTTGGTAAGCATTTTCTATTAAAGTACCAAACATCGGATGAACATACAAAAGAGCTTCTACTTTATAACACTATGAGCGTAAATATCATTGACATCGAAGCATATTTTAGAACAAAAATACTGCTATAGGCACCGGATGTTTTCTGATGTTTATGAAGCTTTTCATAAAGTCTAAGTTATAGTGTAAGAATATGTACAGATAGTTGACCTTAGAGGCACTTTTGCATACAAAGGTTTATGATTGCCAATGAATCAAAGTTTACCACTTTAATATATTTAAAAAAAAAGATATTCTCTCTGCCTATTGAGGCGTGATGTATTTATATAATAAACATGAATACCTGTTTTTTTTACAATATCAGCTCGGTGAATACAGGACCTCGGATGCATAGAGGGTCTTTGTCAATATTCGCCTCATATTTAGACTTATAATGACATTCGTATATCGTATTGGTGACAAATTTCTTACCCATCCTATATATTTCTACTCTCAGAACACGTAGAGAAGAAAGACAGATAATTACCTTCCCTTGTTCTTACTAGCCAATATACTGATACTTAGAACCTACAATCTTTCCCGATACTCAGTCCGTTCGCTACATTTTGTGAGAGCCGAATCGTTGCCTCCACGATCCGGTATCTGTATCGCGGTGAAAGCATCTGGTAAATCGGCGATCGATATAATCGCTCGATTTGGTCCGAACTACGAATCGAGCTAATTATTTGGAACAGCACTAGGCAGGCAGGTAACGGGTTGCTAAATAGTGTATCCACTGCGTAGTGGTTTTGGTCAAATTGTATGACTACTACTTTCACTAGTGACTAAGTGTTGCGACAGATGTGTTAGGATAGATCGAACAGGTGTTTATTACATATAATAATAATTATATTTGGACATTATTAATATTACACAATATTAATTAATTTAATATTACACCAATTGAACTAGCCTCTTGGTAAGTAAGTACATTTAAGACTTGTGTTACGGGTGCTGCTGCTAGTCAACGTATATTTAAGGAATGTATACATATTATATATAGCATATATAATCAACGACCAGTCTGAAAAGCAGTAGAAAAGTGTAGTTCTTAACTGTGCCTCCACTGGGAATCGAACCCGGGACCCCACGATTAGAGTTCAGGTGTCTAACCGATCGCGCCACGAAGGTCGTCAAAATATATGATAATGGAATTGTTTTTCATCCCGTGCTAGCTGGGACGTAAAAGAAAGTTAACTAGTTGCTGTTCTTCCCAGCATGTTGTAGGAGGTGACTTAAGGACTAGGGGTAATTGAATTATTTGGGCGATAGGTTAGCAACCCGTCACCAATGTTTCATATGACATTTCAGTACTAATATTAATGATAAAAGATGAGCTACGGATATTCTTAGTGGTAAATAGTTCTTTCCACCCCTAAAGGAATTAAAGGACTTGAATGTATATGTAAAAGAATATTCAAAAACGTAGACAGACGTACAAAACAGAAGTTTCATAACTGAGATTCCATCCAATTTACTGCGTTATGATAGGACATAATATGACTGTAATATAAAAACAAAGTAGTTTAAAACAAATCCATCCATAATTATTACGCACAAAACACAAAATAGTGTATAGAATATAAACAAGATTCATATAATTGGATTATTTCTCTAAAATTATAAATAATACATGTACATGTATGTGTATGTATGTATTATGTTTAAATCTATGTGTACGCGAGTAACTAGACCTCTTTTCCTACAAGACAATTCGATATGACTCATCCAGCCAGGCTTTCAAGGCACGTACGCAGTGGTTTGCTGGTGTCACCTGGGTTTTCCTTCTCGTAATAATTTTCATGAAATCACGGACGCACTTGTGCATTCAGAACGTGTCTTAGATATAAGATTACGCGGAATTTAGTGAGGCTCGACTATTGTTTTCGAAACTGTCGAGTGACAGCTTAAAATGAATGGCGAATATTCCTTGTCACATGTCATAAATGGTAGTTGAAATCCTCTTCATAGTTAAATTATTTTAATACGAACGAAGTCTATACGAATCTCTGAATACGCATTAGGCTTTTACCTATAGGCCAAGAAATAGTTCTTTAAAGTAAAATCATATTCATATAAATCATATTGCAACGAAACATAAACGAAACATTAATGTAAATACATCTATAAAATACACATTAGCATTCATATGTGAATAGTTCAATAAGAACTACATACTCATATGTACGAATTTCATAACCATTGGTATTCTGTTATTTGTTGTTGCCTATAAGTGTTTCAGTTCGTTCAAGTCTCAGAAAAAACTTGAGACGATTATTTTTTAACCTAATTAAAAATGCTATACCTTCCCAGTAGACACTGATCTTACATTCAAAAGGCTAATTAAAACGGAGCCCGGGTCCCTTTATCGGATCGTACGCAAGATAGTGTGACGTATGGCGACACGCAATACTAAGGGACTACGCTTGTTTTGTTTTAGTCACATTCTCTCAACATTTCTTTTAATTTTATCTAGAGTTTAAAAGCGGGTGTTTATTTAACAAAACACTTTGGACACAATTGTTTTATGGGCGTTCCTAACGTGCTTTTACCCTTTCACGGCCGCTAATGAATTTATTGAGCTCGAACTTGATATAGGTAACTTGTATTCTACATTCTGTTACGTGCTAGTCTGAGATATAAATAGAATGGGCACTAGCTGATTTTATTCGCTTACTGTTGCAAGAGAAGTGGTAAATCGATTTATGGTAAATATATTTGGTAATGGATTAGTTAGTTGTCGCCAATGTTGCTTTCACCATCCCAAAAATAATGTAGCGGCTGTAGCCCAGTGGGTAAGAACTATGACTTCTTATGAGAAAAGTCCTAGGTTCGAATCCTGGCTCTGGCATGTACCAATAAATGAAATTTAAATAGGTATGTGTTTTTTATTTACGTACATAATTTATCAGAAACCTGCATATCCCTTGCGATAGGTAATAGACAGAGCCTATATACAGCGATACGGTTCACTACCTATTATCGCCTTTGGTACTATTTATCTAGTGAAACTCGGGCCTGGAGTGACCCATACCTAACATGCCTTCATACCTAATTTCGGCAACGGGCACTTAAGCTTCTGACTACCCTGCCACAATAAAAAAGGGAGTGAAGTGAAGAGAGATGTATACACAAGTCGTGAAGCGTATGTAATAATGCTCTAGTTCACATAAACGTAAATGTGTATGTTGTATGTAAGTTTTCCATAGCACTAGTTGGATCATTTACGCCTTAATGTTGACTGTAGTTCATTAATATCATCACACATTACTTGTATAAGCGATGCTTATAACACAAACCGCGAATATCTGGCGGTCGATCAAAGTTATCGATTAGGTTCACTTGATTGCTCATAAAACAAGCTGTAAAAATTGTAACTAAATGCATTATAACTATTATAAGCTTTAAGTTATTTAACAATACTAGTAAGGTCTTCTCAGTTTTTGAAAATGTATTAGAATAGAAATCAAGTTAAAATGTAATGGTAGTGTGTATGTAAATGTAGCTATTTTATTATGTAGATATATTTTTATTATCTGTTAGAGAAAATAATATTTTCTTCATAATTTGTTTAAGAATATAAAAGAACTTGGAATCTATAGTCTAAAATGTATAACATATGTATGTATTCATTGGTTTCAAAAGGCCCGAAAGCCCACGACACCCAAACTTTACTTAGTTTTGTAGAAATCTTTGTAGCTTAAAGTTCATTAAGCATAAGCATTAAAAGAATTGAATGATTCGAAGAATAGTCACCTCACCTCAGATGTGTAAAGAATCCCAGTTAGCTTCACCCTATTCAGCCTTCTGCTTAAAATCTAAATATACTTAAGGCGAACTACATTTTTTTACAATACGTACACCTTGATATCTTCATACAGTAGGTAATAAAAATTACACGCTTGCCATCAGCAAGAAAACAATGTTTTAAAAAACAACACGAGACACGGATTATGAATAAAAAGAACATAAAAACGTCACCTGCATCTTGCAACCAGGTGGCGGTACGCATTCATTAAAACTCGGTAGTCTTAATATTAGCTGTGAGAATAAATGCAATAAGGCATTAGGCTTGCCATAGGTAATGGTGTTTTAGTTTTATGATAGCCAATCCTTAATTACGTTGCGAATGAAAAAAGAGGACTGAGGGAAAACCTGTTTGCAACGAACGTAAAACGCAAGCATCGTTGGCTTTCGTCCTTCCTCTTCGGCCAAGTCGGAAAGGTCAATAATTTACAACTCACATCTAAAAGTTATAAAATCATAATTAATAATTTGTTGTATAAACAGACTGTAATATGCCTTGCCTTTAGGATAAACCTAAAAAAATATAAGTATTATTTGCCAAACAGGAGTATCTGTTGCAAACTACATTGAGTTGGATATACAACAGGTGTTTACGATCAAATGCAAAAGATGCATAGATTAAATATAAGGTGAGATAGATAGAATTCCTTATAATGCTTTAAACTTACCAATTAGCATGACAAAAAGAAATAATATGGCTATCTTGAAATTATTTTATATTCTGAGACCACAATTTTTTTTATGATAGCCGACATTATCTATAAGATTGTATGGCAGATAGAATAAAAATAAATACATTTTTTTTATGATCTACAAACACATATACTTACATTTTGCAATTATATTATGCATCATTTATATGGAAAACATACAATTATGGAAAACAAACAACCATTCTTGTATTCTTGATTCAGTTAAAGTAGATTATAATATGACAATTTTTCTTCTGCTCCACCCACCTTAAAACCAGCTCTTATCACTTTGACGTGGATTCTAATTAAAACTAATAGTTTTTAAGCGGCTATTTGATGACCGAAATACATTTGGCACGAAATACTTTAGTTTCAACTTATTTGAGACATTAGAAATTTTTGCTTAAATAGCTTCCCTATAACATCAAAACCTTGTTGATTAGAGAAATTATTTTTATTCATCAATATAAATTCTTGTAAATAATAAATGCGTCACATATTATTTACTTTGTCTTAATTAGACTTTATATTTTGAAGCTTCTTGCTTCTAACTGAAGTCAATTAAACAACATCTTTCTGACTCTTATTCTCTTACATACACATTATATCCGTCACCCTATAAGGCTTCGTTTACAGTAGTTCATTAACAGTATAGACACAGATCACTAATATACATTTACCTCGATCCTGGCAAACCGCGTTTCATTGGCATCCACTCATTTCCCCATACACATTCGGTGGTAGGTTACTATCATATCACCATATACCTAGGATTGGTGGCCAGCTGTAATATCTTGTAGTCTGTGGTTTGTAACCTCAGCGAAGCGAACGCATCGTAGCGGCTCTGAAGTAAGCTGCGGCCGCTGCCTCCAACTACCTTAAGAAACCAGTTTTCGTTCCTATTAGCGCTTGGGTAGGTCACACTAGTGGTAAATGTTGACTTTGTTTTTAATTGTGGTTTTTAAAGGCTATTAAAAAAGAAAAAAAAAAACAATGCCAAAAAAACATTTCAAAAGCAAGAAAGCAAAAATTATATACAATTTTTTTTAATAATATTTGGACATTACTACACCAATTGAACTAGCCCGTTGGTAAGTTCATTTAAGACTTGTGTTAAGGGTACTAGTCAACGTATATTTAAGAAACATATACATAGATAAATACATATATAGCATGTATAATCAACGACCAGACTGGAAAGCAGTAGAAAAGCGTAGTTCTTAACTCTGCCTCCACAGGGAATCGAACCCGGGACCTCACGATTAGCGTTCCGGCGGCTAACCGATCGCGCCACGGAGGTCGTCATTTTACATAACTATAATAGTAATAAGGCTTTCCATTGTTACCTCGAACAATTCTGACTGTCTGTTTTACCTTATTTACATCCATTACATCCAGACTCTCCTTTTCATTACTCTTCAAGAAAAATAATGACAATATGATCGCTATACGAGTATGCTCTTCTTGGCTGTCCCCATTCAACCCTTCTGTCTACTCTGACTTCATAAATTCCTTGCGTTACTCTTCTTTCATCCATTCACTTATAATGTGCACAAAAACACGTACGGACAATACCATACATATTTTCCTAAGGGACCTCATATCTACCTGATTAGTTTTATTTTATGCCCTTTGTTACTAAAACTCATCCCATATTACTAACTATTATGTATCGTTTGGCTATATAGTAATGGAAGATAATCACGTGGATCGTTGGAGCAAGCCTAGGACAAGAATCGACTGACTGAAAACAAATGCAAGAAGAACACGTTGACGAAAGCTTTATTAATTGATATATTTAACGCATCACTATGACCGGAATGAGGTATCAAAACGCACAATACCTATTCAAAATCTGTTACACTTTATCGCAATTCCGTATGATCTTGTTGTAAATAAATAAATAATTAAATAAAACATAAAGCAACATAGTACGCTTCACTTGTTCATATACATGCCTTTTTTATTGCGTTGGGGAAGTCAGGGGCTTTAGTGCCCGTCTCCGAAATTTAGACGGCATGTTAGGTATGGGTCACTTGAAGCCCGCTGTCTATCTAGTAAAAAGACAGACAGCACCCGACGTGATAGGTTGTGAACCGTATCGCCGTATACAGGATTGGCTATTACCTAGGCTATATAAGGTTTCATCACAATATTTTCCCTCACCGTTATAATTAAATATACAATCTGTATTTTGCTGTTTGTGAAAAGTTTCTATTTATTTCGCTTCAGAAGTATTAGTTATTTTTCACCACCTCATGTGAACGGGTCCTCCGAAGCCGCTTTCAACAGTCGGCTATATACTAGTTCAGTTCGACAGCTTTGCTTTCATGCCTTTATCTATATTGCTTTTGTACACGTGTCATATATTTTATATTTTTGCACATGTAGGTATATTTATACACAAAAGAACTTAAACGGGGATTAATTATATTTATTACCAAAACCATTGTCTGTTAATCAATTTGGGTTATATGGACGTAGTTATGTAGGTAACATATTAACCTAATAAGTATATAAGTGAATTTCCAATACATATTTATCGTTCAAACCCAACATATTTTAATGAATTCGTAAATTTTTGGGCTCTGATAAGAGAAAATATCGTAAGGAAAATCCTACTTAGTCCCCGAACAGGTATTATTCAGTGCGTGTAAATGACGATACGTAATACCACCTGTTATATTAGGTACTAACTACCGCGTCTAATATTAATTCTATGGCTATAGCCATATAATAACTGTCTCAGCAATTGCTACATGGAGACCGGAACCGGTGACTACCCCATAACAGTATCTCGTGAAAAAGTTTGTTTTCAGAACTTTGATAATTTCGAAAGAACATCACTGAATTTTGAATCCTCAAAAAACATCAGTGACACATAAACTTCGTGTTAAAATAAAAATATAGTTTTAATACATTATCTTTAGATTATAAGATTAGAAGTAAGATTTAATTTCTGTAATACGGATCAATAGTTCGTCGAAATACGTATAAATTCGGGAGATTAACAACTAGTCCCTACTATATTTAATACCTAAAAAAACTTTTATATTGGTTTCGTGTCAAGGTTTTGTTCAACTACTCGGAAATTAAAGGGGATTTGTATACTTTAAAATACTAATAAAGAGGGTTAAAATTCATAAAAAATTATTTAACCTGCTACCATAATATTATATTTTAGATTAGCATAGTATCTGAGTTCGAATACGTTTTAATTCACAAATGGCATAGAATTTAAATTAAACTGTATTATAAGATTAACTATTGATTAGTCAAAACATGAATCCCATAAGTGTCATACTATTGTTATTTTTAGGTTTATATACAAATATTCCTGCAAAAGTTACATGCTAAATATATCGGAGGTTTTCTCGCGTCATTTTAAGCATTAAATTAGAGGAAATAAAATTTCTACTTCAACAGTATTAGGTCCTGATATTTCGAACAGAATATTACCCTAAAAAATGTCACCTCCCATTCGTATTCTAAATCAAATTTCAATATTAGCCGTCTCGCTCACACCATCAAACGAATCCAACATTATGTCCTTTTTTACAAACAATGGCATATTAACATACAGAATATGGCAGGAATAGTGTTGTGCATTATTTTGTCAGTTATCGATAGAAATATGTTAATGAAATGTTAATGAAAATATGTTATGAAGTAAATAATCAAGACATTATAAGCTTATTGACCGAATTTACCCGCATCTTCTTTATTAAGGGATGGCAATAAGAATATTTTTTTAATTAAAATTTGTCTACAGTCAAATACATATATCACATCACTTTGCCTAATAACAAAGAAACTGAACCTTGTCATTTATATCCTATTATGACATGGCAAGAAAAAGACTTTGGTATTAGTTATATAATATTATATTCATATATTATGTAAATTGCATATTTACTGGTGTCGATTCTAAGTGCGTCTCCAACAAACATAAACATTATATTTGTCGAAAAAAGACATATCTCCCAAAACAGAGGCTGGTACAGAGAAATAATGAAGTAATGAAAAAGAGGTTTTTCGAATACACTGAATTCTATATAATAAACATATGCAAGAACCCTCATAGTTCTTGTATATAATATGGATATATACTTTGTTGAAAAGTGAGAGAAAGAATTTTTGTTTAATTGGTAATTAAATTGAAAAATAACATCTCGCAAAATGATGATAAAACACTCAAAAGCTTTGTTTTATAACTGAGAATCAATCAAAGAAACAATGTTTTATATGTTTTATAATCATTTTACTTCTCAGCTATTTCAGAAACAACATCGATATCGATATATCACTCCATACATGCCTAGACGCTACCGCCACAAAAAATGCTTTATCGTGCGCGGGGCAGCCTAAAAAAACAAACGCCGAGCGGTAAGTCACTCGTGGCCCGCCTTGGTCACAAAGAGGGATTTTTCTTTTTTTGTCACAGAAAGGCCTGCGAGAGGACGGTCAAGTTATTGTTAGGCCACGGCTCTCAAACTTTAAGATATGATAGTCCTTAGAAATTGTTTTGTTCAGGATTATTAGCTCGTAAATATTTAATTATAAATACCATTTTTTTAAAACATTATAAACAAGTTGCTACGGCTAATTTTAAATATAAATCCTCTGTTGCGGTAACTTTGTGGAGAATCAAATATGTCTTCCTGGAATTCAGAAGGTTTTACAGTAAGAACTTCGTATCATAAAATAAGAACAGACAAATTTTTAGCTTTTCCAAAATCTTCAGCTAATCTGAACATGGTCCTTGGTCATCTTCTTTTTACCAAACCGTCACTACCTGAAGTTACAAATGATAATCACCTAGTACATGAAAGAGGCAGGTTACGCAGCCTTCCTCATACCAAATTAAACTTTACGTGACTGACATTTAGTGTTAACAAAATTATAATTATGCTTTTCAATATAGTATATGTTTTTAATTAATAATTCTTGAATCGTGAATGTCCTTGATATAAATATTCCTGGAATAAATTAAAACCACCACCAAAGTTTGAGAGCAACTCCGAAAGAGGAATGGGACGCGTTTTTAAACGTTTTTGAAATTCTATCCAGCGTCACAGAATAAATAACAAAGCCATCCTTTCTCTACATATTAAAAATCATTTATTTGCAAGATACCGTCCATTAAAATTATTTTTGGTTGGGAACTATATAATGTTAAGTATTGGACTAATTTTATAACTATTGACAATTTATTGTAGTGCATAGATTATTTAGATTAATTAGTCCTTCCCACAGTGTTACTGCTAGAACAAATAAAAAATAACGCTTACATGATCATCAACCCTTGCGGAGTAGTCAGAGGTTCAGGTGTCCATCTCCGCAATTGCGAAGGTAGTCATTCTATGGCGACCTCGAACTCACGTGTTGACCAAATAATCAATTTTCAATGTGACAGGTGATAAGCCACGTCGCGCCGTACGGAGCAGTTTAGCAAATAATTATATTATTAATCTGCTACCATTTATTGTTTAACAATTGTTTCAAGTACTTCACACATAACGTCGTTAGATTTTGTAGTCACAGAACAGTCAATGACAGCAACAGAAGAACTATTAATCCAAAAATGTATCGCACAGCATACATAAGCAAAACGTATAAGCTTAGAGTTATCTCTTTCCACTTTGAGCATAAATACAGAGGACAAAGACTATGAAGTCATACTTTGATAAAGATTTATTACTGACACATTGCGCGACAATAATTAGATTTTATTTACCACCAGTCCCTTTAATACCTTCTATAATATAAATATATAATAATATAATCATAGTGATAGAGTCAGATACAATTAAATTTATATTCCACACTATCTCGTCACAAACTTTCCTATTTTCTACCATAGTTCATATTATTACAAATAAACGTTCCTTTTCCCGTCCGAACTTAATACAAGTCCCGCATCAAATTGTATGAGATTGCTCGCATTTCATAACGTGAGTAATGGGGCCTGTCCCTGAATTATAGGGTTTGAGGTCTAAATTGAAATAACTGCACGTTCCACGCCATAATGTACTGGCCCGTATTCAACATTCCTTTTATGTATTGACACTGGGATTTAGAACGTTTTTGGTATTGTAAATGACGTTTGTGATTCGGACAACTGTTATTAGATACATGGATATCTCCACCATATATTATGTTATATATTTCTACAATACATATATTATTATTTGTAGTTATCTGGGTTCGTCTCTGAAAGGGTAGTAAGAAGTTCGACTGTTTATGTCAGTAATAATGTAATGAAAGATATAGTAGTTATTAATGTTATGCCGAGCCTACCTAATCAGCATTGAACGAGACAGGTGGTGTTTGGTGTTGTCATAAAATACGCGAATTTTAAAACATAAAAAAATACTTCATCTTTTTTTTTATCTCTTGTGGTTGGGTCAGAAGGTTTGGTATATATGGATTAGCGGTAATAGTTCGTTAGTTCATTCTCATAAGTTTCATAGTTAAGACCTTTAATATAAAAGGAAGAAAAAGAAGCTAGTTAAGATTCTCTGTATGTCCAGCTATTAGATTAAATATTTTTATGCAGCTAACTGAATTATAATAAACAGAACTTATTATAATCTTGCATAATTTTGTTGAAAGTAAAGTACTTTACTGTTAAAAAATAAATTCAATTAATGTTTATAAGTTTGGTAACAGATATATGTGAGCAAAATTTATATGAATCGAAACGTTGCTACCTTCATTCTTACAGGAGCATGTTATTATAATTTTTCGTATTGTTCTTGCATTCATTAATACACTAAGATAAATATTAATTACAACATATACATGGGTCAATTAAAACCAGCGTATAATTAACAAAGTAATTAAATCAAAGGAATCCCCGTAATACAATAAACAAAAAGAAAGGAATGCGTTTAAAAACCTAATTATTATTACCAAGCCGTCCTCAAATGTTTTAAAACCCCTAATTTACCCTTTCAATGAGCGTCCCAAAATTCCCTTTAGCTTTGTATTGCCCGGCGCCATATTTGCGACGTTCGCGGTATTTTGATTACAGGGCGCACGCGCGTCACGCCCCGTCACGCCCACGCCGCGGGCTCAATATTAGGCTGTCCCGAGTCACGCGGGGTTCAGATGGTGAACTTTGCTGGGTTTTCATCTGGGCTCTTAGATAAGTGTCAAAACGATAAGAGAGCAGAAATCCAAATGACTTCTATTATGTGTGTTTATGAGATTGACTCAGGCATTCGCTTCTCGAATACGTTCTTAAATCCCTTTTAGGGCATGACAGAATTTTGTAGAATTATAATCTTCTAGGTTACTATAGTTTTCATATTAGATTTGTGATGTTATTATATCCTATAGAACATGGGTGATAAGTTACTAACTCATCACATTATATATTAAATTGACCTCTAGTCCCTTAGTCACCTCTTCGCCTTGAGTCAAGGGTGAGAGTTAGTGAGGCAAGAATCAGGTAGCATCGTTAGAGGTGGCGAGCGATTGTCTCTATTTATCTTATTGGGAAGTCAAGGCGTGAATAAGTATAATTAAGTAGAAGTGAATATTACAGGCTGATATTGGATAGTAAGAAACTATTCTCCTCCTTCCCGGCATGTAAAAGCGACTAATGAGCAAGAGATTTGCTTAAATATCTTTGGCAACAGCTTAGAGAAAGTCTAATACTTTTTGTCTTACCTTATAAAGTTTAATGGTGAAATTTGAACACAATCGATATACTTCCTTTACTATACTCAAAATTTACACCCAAATGTCATTCTTAACGCTCACGCGTTCTTAGGAAAACTAAACATGTCGATTGGGATCATAATTACCTATTGCAGAGTTTGGTAAAAGGCTGCTAATCGAAACAAAGCTATGACGAAATATTTTACATTAGATTCCCATGCATAAACTCGCATTTTATTATATTTTAGGGATCCTCGATCATTTAAAGTGACTAGCAAAGTTATGTACTATTATCTAGAATATGATAGTACCAGACAGTCATTTAAACAATGGCAAATGAGGTTGATCTGCCACTGCCAAAATCACGTTGTTGACTCGAAATAAATAAATATATATTTTGATGTTGCGGCAATGTTTCGATTAGACCCGTGACGAAATTATTAATATAGATTCTTATACGAGTACATTTAAACCCCAATATAACCGAACTTCACGTAGAAATCTACCGCTATTCATAAAAGACCATTACGCCAGCTCTCATCAAGGGGTAAACAGAGATAAACTGCCCAATCAGCCGACACGCGATAATGGTGTTTGGTTAACCCCCCGAAAGCCTTCTTAATGGTGGAATACAAGCGAAGGGAATTGCTTTATTGAGGAAGGGAAATGACGTGTTACTACGGGAATGTAGTTGGTAATTAAGGATAGTACCTACAGATTCTATGATATATGTACTACTATAGTATGACCCCATGGCTGTAGTATTCTATTATCTGTGCCCATGGTATAACCTATTTTATATGTGATATTGCGGCATAACATTTTATGCTTTTCACATGTTTTGGGCATTGTTGATGATAATTTATATTAACGATTATCCACTAAAAGATGTGTAATATATCTTTCGGTCTCTGCTTTCTCTCTCTCTTTTTTTGATAAAATGATAAGTATAAAAACATGAGGATGCAAAATATGAAAATACTGAAATCGATAAAAGGACATCTTCAGTTGGTATGGCGGGAATCCAACACATATTTACCATCAACACTCTTAATATGACACAAGGCCCGAGCTTTAGTTGACAGTCAATAGTCAGCACCCGATTAAACGTGGTGATTCCATCTTAGTTTTCAGATGCTTACTATTATTATTACAAGTAATGAGTAAGTAAGTAATGAATCCGTAGATTCCCGCCGAGCTGGACGCCAATTCGGATCTCCACGGCACGCATTTATTGACTGAAATTGAATTGTAATTGGCGATTTTGTGTTGTTTTGTTTCGTATAAAATGTTTTTTCTTTTTAATTTTTATAATCGATCATTCATATTATTGTGTTCATTATTGTAATGTGGATTCTCAATAAAGGATTGATATTATTATTAAGTAGCATCTTGATAACTATTGATTATAATCGAATAAAATCAACAAATATTAATTATTTTAAATATGTGAATAATTAAATGGTCGTAAAAAATAAAATAATAACTAAAATACACATGTAATAAGCATATTCATTATATATCCTTAGCCTATATAATAATCAATACAAAAATGAAACGCCTAACTCTATTACATTAAATTTTTTATGAGACATCTCTGAAAAACTTAGCAAGAAGAGACAGTAAGAAAACTGTGATTATAGGGCATTCATCTTACAAACAATACACCAACCAACACATTTGTATGCTCCCTAGCTTATACAACCACGATTGAAGTTTAAATAAGCAATCTTTCAACAACAAAATTTGCATGCAGAAGCGTAACTTCAAAGGTAACCGTTCGGAAACTGTTTTCGCTCAGATTTTCTTCCCTAAACCATCCCTCATTTGAAAACCAATCTTAATACACTGGATTATGGTCTAAAATTATGTGCACAGGACTTTACTAATATTTACATTGTTAGTGTACCCGAATATAGATCCTAAGCCAAGGGGATAAGGATATATTTCAAAAAAGTGTTGCATTTTGGGTTAAGTTGGGAAATACATTTTATAATTCTCTTCGGGGCTGGTTTAATATGATTTTGTACCGGTGAATGAGTTTTAGTAGCCGCGGGCTATTGTTATATACTCATAGGTACTGAGGCTTTATGTACAACTTATTTATTGCTACATTGACTGCGTCCGGTACAGAATTAAACTTTCACGCATTAGTATTATACAATTTGGTTTGCTTAAATGTAATGTAAGCCATATTACACAGTTGATTTCTATTTTCGAACTCGTTTACAAAATCAATATGTCAAGCTTTTTCTTGTTCCTTGCAAGGTGATGCAATAGAAATAGATAAATATAAAGAGCTTTTATTTTACTTATTATAGTCAAAACTGCATGCCGTTGCAACCATGTTATATTAAGGAAAGATTACAATAATAATTTTTGCGTTATTTTATTGTTAAGTTACTTATTTATTAGCCAAATGTCCACATAAACGATTATATCAATATTTAGTTTTGAATCGCCTTGAGGGTTTCTACATTCACTTTACATTTGTATGTTACTTATTGCTCACGTTATATCACAGGCGCTCAAACTTTTCAACTCGTATACGTACAAATCTCATTGTCCATTTATATTTCATGATAATGTCTGTCTTCTAGTCAATCTAATTGGTCAGTTTTGATACGACAATGAAACGTATGTAATGTACTTATATGTAAGAACGTAACGATACGCCTATTTGTCTTTAGGAATATAAAGATTCAAATAATACCCCTCTCTCCTAATAGCCTATTACAGTGTGCTATGACGGAATACAGTTTTATTTTTGTCAGACTAACATGAGACTATATATAATGTAAACCGGTTTTTACATACATACATACTCTTCACGACAATTACCCTTCCAGGGGTATTAGTGATTCTATTACCACCTCGATCGCATACGTTAACCTGATAGTTAGCATATAATATGTACCAGGTGGTAAACCGTGTCGCATTAGTAAAAACTATTTACAAACTACTTTATCTGACAACAACAAAGCAGCACTTAATTTAACATACAGATATCGATGATCAAAACTACAGATTGAATACAATTACTCAACACTACCGGAATAATACTATATTTAAATAGAAAACGTTTTAAAATAGTTTTGATTCTTACTATCGATTGATGTTTATCGCTAAAAAGTGTTTGGTTGATAATTATCACCGCGGGGAGTATTATTTGACGCACATGTTAGAAAGGAAATAAATAATACTGTCCACGTGATAGATATTATATACTTGTACTGTATTTATAATTCGACGTAGCTCAGTTGTTTGGGGTTTGGCCCTGTATCAGTGGGTACAGGGTTCAAATCCCGTTTGAGCATGTACCAATGGAAATGAAGTTAATTGAATTTCTATGTACATTTTCGTAAACACATTTATGAAATGCATCGAATTATACGGTGAGGGAAAACATCGTGAGGAAACCTACCTGTTCCACACACAGGTAATAGTTAGTGCTTGTGAATAGCGACATGGCTTCCCACCTGTCACATTAAGTACTGACTGTCTGGTCAACACGAGGGTTCGAGGTGTCCATAGAATTACTACCTTCGCAATTGCGGAGATGGAACTCTGAACCTCTGACTCTGAACCCCGCAAGGGTTGTTTGTCTTTTTGTTTTGTAAATAGACTCCATTTAAAATGAGTGCTAACTAGCTGCCATTCTTCTCAAAATGTCGTAGGAGGCGACAAATGAAACGGTAAATGAAATCTATTCTATCATTTTAATACCATTTTTCATATGACATCACAGTTCCAATATGTTTACTAAAAGTGACCAAGAAGACGTTTTCATGTCTCCGAGGTCCTATCCACAAAGAAAGGGATTAAAAGACGGGAATATATGTGTATGTAAGTTGGTGGATCGAAAATAGGATGCGAATCATCTACCTTTCTTCTCAGGTGAGTTCTTAGAAGCAAGAAGGAAGTATTACTTACTATACATGTGTTGGAAATAAGATATGTATTTCACATTAATGCCATTGCAACCGCCATAGCTATGCTAAATGTAACAGAGAGATTTATTTCGTTATTAAATATGTAACGTGTTATTCACACTCAAAGTCATATTACTCGTAACACATAATGAATATCAGAAATGCAATAAAATGGTTGGAACTGAAAAGTTTTACTGTAACAAGTAATAATCTATCATATTGTGTATAGAACGCGACCTCTACCTACTCCTCTACAGGGAATCAGGCCTGATGTGTATATGTATGGTGTATATGATGATGATGATGATGATGATGATCCTCCTCATCGTATCCGATGACGGCGACACTTTCAACGTCTATTGTGTGCTCTTATGTGACTCGCGAAGCCGAACTTATTCTTGAAAGTTCGGTCACAAATCGCGCAGTACAACTGGCCATTTTTATATGTACATAATATATAGATATGATGGCTTAGGGCGAATCTTCGCCGCCTGGCGTTTAAACTCAAGATGACTGAGCCGGCCTTCTTCATAGCTTTTCACACCAGCTTTTACTTTTGAGCGCCAGGTGGGTCTTTGTTCTGCCAGCTTTTCCCAACTATCTTTGCATATGCCGCAATCGTGCAGGTGTCTTTTCAGCACGTCTTTATAACGAAGATAAGGGCGTCCAACGTTGCGCTTGCCAGAAGACAACTCCGAGTAAAACAATGCCTTCGGCATACGGTTATCAGGCATTCGTTGGACATGACCACACCACCTCAGTTGAGTCTTGATTAAAAGAGCTTCAATGCCAGTCATACCAGATCGCCGCAACACCTCAGCGTTCGACACGCGATCTTGCCACTTAATGCGTAGGATTTTGCGGATGCAACGCAAGTGAAACGTATCAAGCTTCTTCACATCAACCTTGTACAAGCACCAAGTCTCAGCAGCGTATAATAGTGTTGGAAGAACAATAGCTTTATATACTTTTAGCTTGGTCTGCAGTCTTAAATTGTGTGGCCTCCAGACTCTGCTCTCTAGTTTTCCAAAGGCTGCTGCAGCACACGATATTCGGGCGGGGATCTCCATAGCCAGGCTGTTATTTGAACTTAAACGGCTTCCAAGGTAGCGGAAGTGTTGCACCTCCTCTAAAGTGTGACCACCCAGACATACTTCAGCAAGTTCCTGATCAGATCCTCTCGGTGGTTGTTTTAAAACTTGCGTCTTGGACACACTTATTATGAGACCAAATCTGCATGCTGAGCTGTGCAACGCATTCACGTACGATTGAAGTGATTCAACGGAGTCTGCCATCAAGCACACGTCATCAGCATACAGTATTTCCAAAACAGAGGACGCAACTAACTTCGATTTTGCTTTGAAGCGAGAGAACTATATGAACTATATAACTGTATGAACTTGTTGTGCAGATCTGGGAGTCTGAGATTGTTCCCCAAGAATGGAAAAATGCGAGAGTTTGTGTACTGTACAAAGGTAAGGGGAGTGTTTCTGATTGCGGTAGTTACAGAGGCATATCTCTTCTTTGTGTGGCTGGTAAGATTCTGTCTCATATACTAAACGCCAGACTTAATCACCTAGCTGAAGAACTACTTCCGGAGAGCCAATGCGGTTTTCGCCCACACAGAGGTACTGTGGATGCAATTTTTGTTGTGAAGCAGGTACAGGAAAAAAGCCTTGAACAAAATCGTCCCTTATTCATGTGTTTTGTCGACTTGGAGAAGGCCTTTGACCGAGTCCCACGAGACGCTCTATGGATGATTTTACGAAAATGCGGAGTGCCTGGTAAGCTTGTCAACTTGGTAAGACAGTTCCATGACAACATGGAGGCAAGGGTTTGCTGTGATGGTAACCAATCAGAGGCTTTCCAGGTGTCAAGCGGCGTCAAGCAAGGCTGCGTAATGGCCCCGACCCTTTTTGCCCTCTACTTTGCAGCGGTAATGAATGATGCTGCAAAAGATTGCACACGACAAATAGGACTGAATATAAGAACGGATCAAAGTGTGTTCAATGGTGTATATAGCTTAACCATTACGTGTTAGTTTAACCAGACGACCTCCGTGGCGCGGTTGGTTAACCACCTGAACGCTATCGTGAGGTCCCGGATTCGATTCCCGGTGGAGGCAGAGTTAAGCACTACGTTTTTCTTCTGCTTCCCAGTCTGGTTGTTGATTATATATGCTGTATATGTATTTATCTATATATAATAAGTATATATTTCTTAAATTTACGTTTACTAGTACCCTTAACACAAGTCTTAAAGTACTTACCAAGGGGCTAGTTCAATTGGTGTAATAATGTCCAAATATTATTATTACAGCTTCAATTCCCCTGATCATTCAAGTAACCCGAATATCTTAAGTACTTATTTCACAACTGTCCCTATAAATGTCCCTTATTCGTGACAAGTAGAAAACAAACTAAGTTATCTCTATGCAGTCTCGAGATTATTGGCGTCCTGTCAATGTGACAGGTGAAGTATGACCTCATTCCCATGGCGGTGAACTTTTCGGTGAACGTGTTTACATCGCTCTCCAACATTATCTATGGACATCGGACTAGCATTTGCTGTGATGAATACGTCAATCAATCGAATTTGGACCTATTGCTGGTTAGAAGATAGGGATTCTGTTCTATTGGGTTATTTAATCTTCTAGGTAGGTAGTATAATTCAACGTTTTGTAATTTTGAGTATAGAATACTACGGTGAGTGAAAACATCGTGAGTTAACCTAGGCTAGGCTTAGGCCTAAATAATAGTTAGTGCATGTAAATAACGACATGGCTTTCCACCTGTCAAATTGAGTACTAACTATCTGATCAACACGTGGGTTCAAGGTGGTATAGATTAACTACCTCCGCGATTGTGGAGATGGAAACCTGAACCTCAGACTACCCCGCAAAGGTACCCCGTAATGGTCGTGAACGCGCTTGTCTTGTAATTTGGATGTGTGAGTCGCATGATTGTAACTAGGTGTCTATATTCTACGTACTGTAAGGCTATAGGTAACTGATCCGTCACTTATCCAATATGATTAAATTCTAACTGTTAGTTTCCATTTACTAATGAACAGTATTACATAAGAAATAAATATTTATTATGCCCTTTTTTAAAAGCTGTATAGCACAGTAAGGACAAGAACAATTAATTTTTTTTGTAAAGAACGCACTATCTTTTCTATACTAATCTATAATAATGTATCCAATAATAATATATAGAATGACGAGTACTTTAACCTTTTAACCGCCACAACTTTATCAGTTGGCGTGCCCCCAGCGCCCGGTAAATTAAATCGAAAGATAAATACCTACGAAAATAGAGATGTTATGTACACTTCTGAATTATAACATTAAATAAAAGGTTGAATATATAAACTTTCGAAAAAGCAATGTATTTTAGGCTAAAACATCGCAATATGTATAGAAATTGTGTAAATAATTAACGAGGTTTTGTGTCGGATAAATCCGACTCGGGCGAAACAAGCCCGAAATTTTTCTCAGGCGGTTAAAAGGTTGAACGCTCCATGTAACTAAAATGTAGTTCCACTATTAATTAATCAAGTAACAGGTGTGAATGTAAATAAAATTGTCTAAATATCTTTTCTATCATCAGGTCTCGGTAGCAACAAAATAATCAAGCAAAAGTAACCAAAGTTCAAATTGATAGATAGTGATAAGTATGAACGATAAGCGTGAGAATTTCTTTTTAATTTGATATAAATAGGAATGTTCAAGCTTCTGTAAACATTTGGATACCCGAAATTTCGTGAGAAAATTATGTTTATACAAATTTTCCCATTGGATAAGTAGTTTTCGTTCACGTGATTAACATTTCAAGAGACAGTTTATAAAACTTAAACGACGATTTAATTAAAGAAGACTATGTTTATACACAGTATATATTTATATATATGCAAATTTTTAGCATATTATTATATTAAAATTTGCTAAAAGAATTCATATTACTTAAAATATAATTCCACCAATTAACTTTTTCTATTCCCTTTACAGTTATTTATTTTACCTTATTATTTTAAATATTATATAGGTAACAGAAACATATAAGTTAAATTGGTGGAATTATATTTCTATAATATTTTTATAATAATTCTTTCAGCATCAAAGCTATAAATATGTCCTAAGCATTGACGTGAACTCGAAAGAAAACGTGGTAGCTAAGTGACCGAAACCACCATACCATATTACAAACTTTTTCCTAGAAAACTATTAGCAAGTTGTATAAACGACAAATTCCGTTATCACTTGCTCCTGTTGTAGTTTACACATAAATTGTAAAGATACACAACAAGCAAAGGTAACTAATGGTTCGCCATTTCTGGCCTGCTCATAAAAATATGAATATGACATAGAAATACCGTAACCGAAAGTCCGTCTCTTTGAGAGTCGGGGATTTGAATGAGACCCTGTTGTTCTTATGACGTTGGCAAACGATATTTATGTCGCCTCCCTTTTGTCGTTTAGCCATTTTTAATTCTTTTTTCCACGGTAGTTTAGTAATTTGAAAGACGCGTGGCTCGTACGCGCCGTTTTTAAGCAAAAAATAAATGAACATAGCTATTGTTTGTTGCACAATACTGTAAAATCATTTAAGGAACGTCCCGTTAAGTAACGCGTCCCGAAAATCTTAAGGCAGGCTGGGAGTCATAAAAGGGTGCACAAAGGACTAATTTGTATAGAAAGAAAACAAACGATGTTTAGATGGCCCTTTTAGATGTACCGCTTCTTATTCATTATACGAATTTGCATTTTAATGTGCCATAGTTAAAATGAAAGTGATTTTCAAATGAAGTTCTAATTTGGATGTAGGTACTTTACCTTAACTAACAGTTTATGTATATACTGAAATTGGTTACCTATGTTCAACCGAAAAAAATTGCTTTATTGTAAAAAATTCTAAGAACATTTTCATAATTAATTTGTGAATAGATGAAACATCAAATTAAATCTGTGTTTTGTTGCTATGAGTATATCATACTTGCAAAATTACACCCGAAATTTTGCAAATATGAATAAAAGTTGTATTTAATAAAAACTCATGTGTATTAAATACTGTAAAGTTGTTTATTATTAAAGCCAGGCATTTCCTATTCATAGAAACAGAAAATATAATGCTATATGAATTGAATAATGGATTGAATTTAAAACACTATGGAATATAGTGTATTAATAAGTTCTTGATGTAGGTAATTATTTAACGTTCCAGCAATCATAACTTGGTCGTATTGTAATTATACAATATAAATACTTAGAGGCAAGTCTGTGTACGTCAAACTTAGTATTTATATTCGAAAGACAAAGGAAGAATACCCTGTGGCCACATCCCGTTTAATACCGAGACCTTCACTAGACATTACAAGCTTCTTCCAAGAATCTAGTTTTTCAGAGTTCAGCCGTCAATACCGTAACCAAATACCACTTATAATATTTGGCTATAAATCAAGTAAATCCTTTGCTCCGTTAAAACATTACAAGAATTGCATAAAAGTCGCGTCTTCACTAACAGAACCGTGGTTATAACTCAGTGCCAAGCAGCAGGGTTCTAAACCTTTTGGTATTATCGCAAAAACGTTTCGTCGTATCCAGTCACGGTATTAATACGCGGCGAATGCAGAGTCAAAATGTTTATTTGTCCCATGCAAACAGACAGACGGCCGGCTATTAACGTGGACACATTAAGCCAAACAATGTTAACAATACGAGGACAATAAGTTTCCTGCGTCTCACGCATTGTTTATAGAAGAAAAACCATTAAACATTACATCGGCACGCTTGTCGCCGTTTTTTAAAATCCGACCGTACTTAGAATTTCGCGTAAGATGAACAGCAGGTATCGATCGATGCCTTTGAACAATCGGCGTTTATTTTTTAAAACTTTTTGTCCGCGTTATGCAAAAAGGTTCCCCAATAGAAATATTACCCTTTGTAGGGTTATATTTTGTTCTATGGCATACACAAAGGCTTAGTTTTTCTAGCAGCTTCCACATCAGTCAAATTTGTAATCGATAAAAATGGCACCTCCGCTCAACTATGTTCTAAAAGTCTCCCGTTTTTATAACTCGACAATAAGCAGAGCTGTGTCACCGATCGTAAACCAAAATCGATTTAGTTCCATTTTATTACTAACATGCACTGGTTCCTTCATTATTTCATACGTTTTTGTTGAACATTTTATAGCTGGTGCGACAATTAAAGCTGATCTTGTGAGAAGTTTCTGGCTTTTTGAATTCAGGGTGCATTTTTTCAGGGGTCTGCCGGTAAAGATTTATTGGTATGAAAATTCGCGGAACGGAGTAAATAGTAACCCTTTTAATCATGTGTGGTATTTACAGCAGATGTGAACAATTTCAAAGTTAATGTTGTACGAAACAACTTGACGAGTTCAGGCGAACGATACGAAATTGAAGAGTAAATTCAAAAATATTTATTGAGTGATTGTAAAAGATTATTATTAAATAGATATTGTGACTTTTTACTGTAGTATGTACGTATGTCGATAATTTAAATAGAAGTTTGCTGCAGTCAAAATGACAGAGTATTTTTACAGGGACGTTATTTAATACATATACCCAATTATTGTTTTAATAAAAATAATTATAGAATAAAGCAGTCTTTTAACCTGGATATAGAAACTTTTTAATCAACCTGTGTCGTGAGAAATATAGATATATAGCCAAATACATTCTTTTTAAACGCACGAGTTTTTTTTTAAATCTTAATTTTTAAAGAATGTCACATCACACGCCATCTAGTGTCATCTCGAATTCTCAAGTAGCATTACACCATCCTCATAATCATACGTCCTCAAACTACTTAACATTCCCGGCGCTACTTTGAAAAACATGTGTCACTCATTAACTGAACATCTTCGCGGGCTCTTGAAGTCACCTTATCAATCCACTTTGGGTAGCTGATAATAACTGTTCATTTTTACACTTACTCATTGAGGAAAATTACTTTTTTCTTCACCCCCTCGTGTGACAATGTGTTAGCGCTTAAAATATAAAGAGGTTGTAAAATGTCATGCGATTAAATGTGTCAAAGTTTTACTGGTTGATTCTGCTGTGACGTTAGTGAAAAATTATATATATATATATAACTAGCGAACAAATATTACAAATATCATTAATGAGTGATAAGAAATTTATAAATCTTATTTATGCCTAAAAATGTACTTTGTTGTGATGTTTGCACTTTAAATTAATTGCACATTAAAAAATATTTTTTATTATAATCATGTGTTATCTTTTGCATACCTTCATGTACATCTTACTACAGAGTGGGTATACGATTAAACCTTCCACATTGAACCTTCTTCTACAGGTGATCGCCCATTTCATCGTGGGTTGGCCTATGTCAGAGAATAGGTAGGTTTTTTCACGCGATTGAAATAATATGATTTGCAAAATGTAAAGTCTACTCAATAATTTTCTCTGTTATTTTTCTATAAGAACATAAAAATCACTACATTATTTAGAATGCTACCTACAAACCTTGAAACCAACTACTTCGCTTAAAGAGATTTAATAAATGACCCTATCATTATTATTAGTATCACTCGGTTATTTAATTTTCATGTTCCAATAGTAGAACTAAGTGTGGCGGTTTCATTTTCTAGCGCTTATGAGTGTTAGAGCGATTTTTTATGCTTCTCTCTAGAGGCACTCCATTTTGTCACAGCTCCAGTTAAAAGTGTCCGATAACATGTGAAATTGTTTACTGATACCACGAAGACTGATACTAAAGCGCTCTCTATCCATACTTAGAACATTGGCGATTTAAAGTAATAAACGTTTATTTAGTATACATATTCATATATATATTTACCTTGGCATAATCTTCTAGGACGCACCGGCGCGGCGCACCCTCATGTATATGAAACAATCCAAACTATCATCAGTTATGAGTAGGAACATAATAAGATTCTGTTCGTAAGGGGAGGGATATTTAAAAGTGTCGTTTAAGGTGACAATGTTCAATATTCTCTGCCTATGCTGTTGAGACTAAGAGGGAATATATTTCTAATGACATCCAGCTAATGTTATTCTTGAATATATGTGAGGTAATTTTAAACATATTGGACATTGTTATAACGTTGCTAGTCTACGACGCAAAAAGAATTCTAACTAGCTGCCGTTCTTCCCACCGTGTCGTAGGAGGCGACTTAAAGACTAGGGGTATATGAAATCTATTAAGCGATACCAGACATCAATATTAATCAATTTTTATATCAATATTCCATATCACAACTTTTATATACATGCTAATAAATGATCAAGAAGATGTTTTCATATCTCCAACGTTCTGTTCACCCCGAAAGGGATTAAAGGACAGAATGTATATGTATGTCATTTTAAAAAACGGTATAGTAAATTTTTTAAATTAATGTTTGGGTATCATAAATCAATATTGTTAAATTAACGTGTCTAAGACTTTACCATTAATATTGTTTCAATATAATAAGGCAAAAGTAACAGAAAACATTCCTGCTGCGGTGATGAATAAATTCACAGGTACTAAGGGTCTTAATTTTTAGAAGGACTTCACAGAATTACTATTTAGCAAAATCACATGCTGTTCATTTGCTTACGTTTTTTGCGTCCTTTTAACCACTGACCAAGATAAATTTGTTTTCCTTGAAATGTATAACCTATAGACAATTCTCTTTTGTAGGGATACGTTTTAGTATTAACTACGGTTTAGGTTTATGTTACCAATGAACCGCGCAGAAGCTATTTAAAAACAAAACACGGGGAAGCGTCCTATACGTTTCGTTGAAGGATAACATTGCCCTACACAAAACCTACCTATTCCTCAAGTTCGGCAATAGTCAGTGTCTGTATACGGTGACACGGTAGGTACAACAGTTATCAATATGTGTGCTGTACTGTTTAGTCTAATTATGTGATTGAAGTAATTTGTACTGAATATAATTATAATGAATTTAAAAAGTCTGTGGTTAAAATCTTTGCAAAGACTACGGTATGACCTAATCACTTAATGCTTTTACCACGGAAGTATTTATAATCTTTACATCTATATAGTACCTAAAACAAGCTACACATACAGTGCGGCATTCCTTCATGTTAAAGTATTAGCCACACTCCGATATCGTGATGAGTGAACATGGAACATCGTTATGATTTTAGTTTGGACATTATCTAAATGTAATTCGATTAGTGGGCGTTTTAGCCTCGGAGGCAGATGGCTTCCTTATCTGCGGGAGTTAGTTGATTGTAGTGTCGTCGATGGGTTTGTTTTAGTTAGCTGTGATAAAAAGTGCTGGATTAGGACTTTGGTAGAATGTGACCTTTCCAGTATAAGGTTTACTGGTTGGTAAAATATATTTGGATACAACAACGTCCTGATCGAATATACATATGTAAATGTAAATTAAATATATTATATTTCTCGAGAAGCAATTGAGACACATGAACATCAATACGATAAAGGAAATATCATGAGAGTTTCCGTCAATATCTTTAATTAGGTAACAGTAACAGGGTACAGTTCTTTAATAAGATACAGTCAGTCAGATGAATTAAAAACGTTATTGTGTTGTATTTATATAAATGATAACATCAATATTTTTTACAAGGAAACTCCAGTCCATTAGAAAAAGCTGAATTTTCAGTGATAACATGTAGTAGAACCAAAGTAATATATTCGCAATAAAATCGAAGCTCAATCCTCTTCCTAACCCGGAAAGATGTTTCATATATTCAAATCCACCTAAATCACAGTTCGAGTAGTGCATAAAAACACATAGATAAAAACATACCACATTACACTTAATGATGATGACAACAAATTGTTGTTTGGTGAAATAACTCACGTTGGGAACCCAGACGCAGCCTTAGGGCATTGAGAAAGTCTCTTCATGTCGAACCTTACTGTTCGTATTAATGATGGTTATTTAGGCGGAATGTAAAGTCATATTAAAGTGACTGGTATGGCATGCGAAGTATGCTTATGGGAGTATAATAGAAAGTAAGTCGACTGAAGTAGTAGAGATTTAGGGTATTATAGGGCATTAGCACAGTATATGCATTTAAAGCTAAGTGAACGCAGCCTAAACGCTGTGTTTTACTCTTCTCTACTCTTCTAACTCTTCCCTAAAAAGTATGTTGGATTGTCCATGGGCGTGTATCTTATCGGTAAAGCGAGTTGAAAGAGCTAACTGAGGTAGTTAATTTATTCTAGTTATATTTATTTAGTATATAGTTATTAAATTATTACAAACAGCGTACTGTGCAGTTAGTACTGCTAATGCTAATGTTATCAAATCTACTGCTTATGTTATTCTTTCCCAACTTATCAAATGTCAAAACGAATGGAAATCAGTGAGCTGAACCATTATAAGTTTAATAGTTTCCACTAATTAGGAAGCATCGTCAAATCCATTCGTCATTTATGAAATATAGAAAACAGATGCTCATAGGCGATAATGTTAATGGGTCTTATCAGAAGCTCGTTTTTACCTCGCCGAAATCGAACCCGGGATTCCCAGAACACGTTAACGTTTGAGACATTTTCCGCTTGAATTATAACAAGTCACACGTGCTCTTTAAGGTGCAATTTGCCGCTGGGGGCAAAAAATGCGGCGCACAGGAGCTGTAGCCAATACGGCTATACGAAATTGTGTTTATTATGATGTGTTCAAACGAAGCAATGGCTTGCATAACAACTCTGATAGATATGGTAAAAATGACGAAAAATAGGTAAAATTAGAACATAAAAGGTAGTAGATATATTAACACATAATTTCCGTTATCTACAATGGCATAGACGATACTTCTGAGCACAGAATTGATTTAAGTAGTTTAGTCTTCTATATCTCGTTGACGTTTTTAACTATTGCCTGTTTTATTAATAAAGCGTTTTGATTTCCCTGTAAATTGGATAAAATTAAAAAAAAAAATTATACTGGAATTCAGTAGGTACAATATTTTAATCTAAAACTACTTAACTTTCATAGCTTGACACATTCAAACAAATCATTCCCGTTAAGTAACTAAAATTTCACGATCGATTTACGAAAACTATAACACCATCGGGATTAAAGATGTCAAATGTGACATTTCACAGAAACGTCAAATCTCAATGATCCCGCTACCACTAATAACAACTGAGACTACTGAAAAAAATATACAGCCAACATATGGTGAAAATATCAATCAAGCTAATTCGTTAAGTGTGTTTTTGCCTTACAAAACACAAGTGTTGCGAAATGGATTACTTTATGAAGTATAACATTATGCAGAATTTAACTTCGACTAGAATGTAAATTATAATGAAATGCTGTAGATTAGATTTCCAATAATTAAGCTTAGCTTAGTTGAGGCAAAATTTGCTACAAATATACATATGGTTATTTACATATTTATTTATAAATTCATATGTTAATAACAAACCATAAATAATATAATCTATAATATCAATAAAATAAAAAATGCTCTGTTTCTTATTTAAAAGTAATTTTATATGAGACGTATAAGATACATCTTCAAAATTACATTGAAAAATAGGAAGGAAAATATATTTGACACACTTTCTATGTATTGTAATGCGGTCACAGGATTTTAATTTAATTAAGCTTTTTGACAAATTGCACTTAAAAAACCGGGAACAATGCTTAATTTCCGAAAAGTAACAGCATTGAAAGCCCAGTGAATTATAGCCCGCGATTACAATGTCCCGAACGGGCGTCCCGCTATGACACAGTCTCGGACTCGATAATGACTTTGGTAACGAGCGTGTTTGTATGGCCCATATTGATTTGTTTTCACACAAAACGCCTGTATTATCCAACACTCTTTGTATTGTCTGCGCGTCGTTCACGCTTGAAGCCGTCACCACAGTTTGTACAAATACGGTTTCTATTTCTAGGAATATAACCGAAGAGTTTCGTGAACCATTTGTAACTTGTCAACTTGATTTTCGTAAGCTCCGTTACGCCCTCGGCCGCCAGTCAAAAGTTCAGTGAGAACAGTCCCTTTTTTACCGATTTTATGGGGTGTTATAAATGTTCGAAAGTAGATCATTTTCCCCAACTCCTATGGTAGTCGCGAGGACAGTTTTTACTTTTTTACACTCAAAGGAACATGGCTGCGCCTTTGAATGCTTTGTTACACTTCTTTATTGGAGGAACTGTTGCTTTTTAACAGTTTTTTACCAATAAAAAATGTCTCTTTTTGTATGTTAATAGTGGAATTCCTGAAACTCACTTTCAATACCGTTATAGGTTTTGTGGCCCGTTATTTTGGTCAAGTTTCCTCGAATTGGGTTCGCGTAATTTTTCTAAGGCATTTCTGAAAAACAATAAATTGACGGTCCTGAACGTTTGTTAGATAAAACATAGTGAAGCCGAAAATTATTGATGCAATTGTATCTATCCATTAGTAGGTCTACTTATACAAATTGCATCACAGTATCCTGACTAACGAGGTAACATTGCATGAAAGAAGGGCAGCACCCAACCCATTCTTTCTTTCTTTTGTATACTAGCTGGAGTGAAAGTAAATAAATCATTGGACAAGTGCAAGAAAGGATACAATATTCTTTTCTCCCCATACAAAGGAGCGTCGCCAATTGGGCAAGCATCTCCCTGAATTTCACTTTTAAATTGCCCTTTCTAGGGAAGCAAAAACGGAGAAAGGAAAGGAGAATAATAATATATGACACCTCTTTGCTTCCAAACTACGCACCAATAGGCACTATGCAACAAAGGTAGTTAAACAGAATGGCCGTGAGTAGTAATTTATAGTTAAATGCAACCCTTTGCATGACATTCGTAGCGGTGTCTTTGTATCCTTTGTTAAAGTTGTTCAAACATCGTAAAGGAAGTAATCAGTATATTCGACATTTGCACATTTGTTGTAATCCTTTCTATGTTGCCAAAGGTTTGGCTCGATGTGGCGTTTTAGGAGAAACACATTTGTTTATTTGGGAATTGTTTGCGTGTTTTGGCGTGTAATCGACTATTCAGCGAATAATAATAATAAAGAAGTTTATTGGGCACAACAAAACTTAAGCTAGGTACAAACATTGGACAGTGCTCTCCCGAACTAGTCAGAGACTGTATCTCGGGAGAGAATGGAATAAAAATGGAATGGAATACTGAGGGAATGGAAGAAAGGCTGTTTAAGAGAAATTAATTCGAAACGGTTGTAATGCGTTTTCTTTCGCAATCATGTGAATTGCTTATTTCGTGAGCAATTTTAGTTGCTTATTATTATTTTCATGTACCGTCGAACGTAGATTTAATATATAATTTTAACCATATGGTACAGTTAGGACGGTTATCACATATATTTATGTATTACAGTCATCACGGATCTCCATCAGTCCCGATCCTGACAAACCACTTTCGCTTCATTGACATTCTTACATCTCCCTATATACAAGTTGTAGGTACTTCTAAAGACACCTATTAAATTGCCTATTGAGCTAAAACTTCTATTTGACCAACCACTATTGTGGCATATTATGAATAATAGTGATTTTGTTACTGTTTTTGTTTCCTTCCATTGAACATTGTGTATTCTCAGACTAGCTAGGCGCCATTGCAATGACGAACGATAAGGTTCAAAGAAAATCATAAAACTGTCTATAAGGTAGGCAGTATAAAAGTTGGGTAACCCCTATTGTACATAAAATATTGTTTTTATTATCCTAATTGTTAAAATCGGTAACAGTAAATATACCGTAGTATATTATCTATTGTTTGTTAGATATTTACTATGCGGTAGGTAAAGTATGCGTCAATGTTGAAATTTATAGTCCAAAGTGACATGCCTGCCATGTGCTTTGGTGATAATTGTTTGGGTTAAGTTAGTAAGCACGTAGTGAAGGACGCCCCCTGCTAGATGGACCGATGACCTGAAAAAGGTCGCTGGTAGTGGTTGGCTGAGGGACTCGAGTGATCGTGTTTTGTAGCTTTACCTTGGGGAGGCCTACGTCCAGCAGTGAACTGACATAGGCTGATTGATTGAAGTTAGTAAGGTCTAGACATATATGAGTCATACACATTTTATCTATGTGTTCCTTAATATGGAGTAATATATATTTTTTTAGTTTGTGTATATTTGAAGAAAGATGATGCTGTGAGTGTGATGCTGAAAATTACAAATAGCTTATTAATACTGATTCCGGAAAGCTTAGTTTCTGCTTTTGAAATGTATGCAATTAATCATGTGAGATGTGATGATGAATTTGTAAAATGATCACTATTGTAGAGTTCATTTATACCATCAACATTTATTTATTTAAACATCATTATTATACTGTATGGCAAACACACACATAAATCACTATTGTATGCATAATATTTGCATATGATATCTAAATTCATAAGCGAATTAAGGTAGGTAGTAACCATAATTCTTACATTTTTGTAAAGTATTTCATAATATTTTTGTGGGTATATTATGAACGGTAATTCTCAGTTTATCGCAAAAAATACACTTCCTTATATACAAATAAACCAAAAGAAAGAATGGTTTAAAAAGTATTTAAATAACAATAAAACCACTCAGAAATGAACTCAATAACACAGTTTCGTCAATAATACCACAAAGTATGCACGTCAATAATACAGTAGCGACAATTAATAAAAGAAAGACATATTTGAAACCAAAACTAACATCGTAAAAATAAAATAAGTTATTTTTAAACCAGTAAGAATAATAGTGTTTTGAAGCCACCCAAAAGTGGCAAGTAGGATAATGGACTATGTACTGCATTTTTTAAAACACAATGGTTAGATTTTTGTATGTAAGTATTGAAAATAAACGAATTTTGTACCATAGACTCTGTATATACAGTTTTTTTTTTAATTCATTTATACGAGCCCTAGATAACAGGTAGGTACTCGTGTTACTAATATTCAAGTAAGCCTCCCCACGTTTTATCGAAAAACATTGCTATTATGAGTTGTATTTCCTATAATTTAACATCTCCTTGGTCACATAATAGCAGAAGCTTGAGGTTGCGATGTCATAATATAAGTGATAGGTTGCTAGCCCGTCGCCCAATATTTACGCCTAGTCCTTAGTCGCCTCCTTCGTTATGCCAGCATCCACTATCTTGGATCGCGGATCACGGGATCGCGGATCACGGGATCGCGGATCCAAGACGAATCGTTCGGTGTGGACCCGCCTAATGACACACGAATCCATACTCCCCGTTTATTGTTGTGAAAGCGTTTGTCCTTTTTATTTTTTATATACGATATCAACATTAGAAACAATGTAATGTCTCCTAATAGATACAACTGTGAACAAAGCGGTCCGTTTACAGTTAAAGGGCGTAACGGAAAGAAAGTAGCTGGTTATAAAATTTACTGTTGAAAGTAGTAATTGGTAGACAAAAACGATAGGGTTCTTAAAGGGCCGCTTCTATATGAGTATCCCTTCTTTGTAAGTTAAACCTTCTTGTGTCGGCCTTGGAATAAAACTGGGCTCTGTCCTATCAGAGAAAATATTTTGTCTGTTATATTTTATGGCAACCCGTGCAACAAACCGTTAAGTAAATGCAAGAGCACACTGTAAGATGCGATAAGGAGATTTAGACATGAAATATTAGACCTCACCTTTGATGGCACAATGTGCTGATCTGAATAGATATAACTATGTCACAAAGATGTGACATAAACTAAGAATATTTATAATATTGGTGGAAATTTATGTGTTACGCTTTCGCACTTAGCGTGTACCTAGCACAAATCAACTTACTTTAAAAATAAATGTTTATCAATAACAGAAAGAAGAATGCTTTCAAGTGTTTTTACTATATTTACAAATGATAGTGACGAGACACGATTTTATAAAATTAAAAATGCTATAGAAATTATGTACGCACACACGTGTTTTTATGTATGTATGCTTATGTAGATAAGATCTCTTTTCACGTCATGTATAGTGTACCCTTAAAGAAATAATACTAACTGTCGCTTATTATATGAGTAACTCTAGGTCTCTACCACTGAGGCTTAATTATTAATTTTCCAATACATGCATTTATCTGAATCATCAAGTCCATATTTTAGACACTTAATGACTAAAACTGTTGACGCCAGAAAATACATTTTGTCTGTCTATACATTATACCGTCATAAAGTAATCTTTTCGGTAGTTCACAAAAAAACAAACAGTGGAAGACTATTGTCGCAATTTAAATAAACTTTTTGTAAGCAGCCTTTGTATTTAAGCTGATTTGTTTACTCAACATAAACTAATTGCCGATTTTATTGTCTTCAAAGGATGTAGAGGTGCCGACGTCATTTCGGAGGCTTTGTCTATTTTTTATTGAGTAAGGTAGGATATGCGCAATCTCTAAAGGAGGCCTGCAAACTTGGCTTTCAGGCAGAAGCGGTGCTGCAAAGGCAGTAGCATTGAAACTGAAGTTCTGATGGTAATATTGAATTGCAAACATAGGAAGGCGTGGCTTAACTTTTTAAAGTTTGTAATATGGGAATACAACATAGGGATGTATAGACGAGATAGGCCTCGGCCATTTTTAGAAAGCTACAGTATAGTAAGTAATTATTTAATGTTTATGAAATAATTTCATATGTCACATGTAAATATCACATTGAAATTCAGTGTGAACATAATGTTCTGTTACTCATAAAGATATAGAAACAATTTACGATATGACGTAGGCAATTAAGTCTTGTAAATTTGTATACATCTTTTCAATTTTCATAGTCGTGTCTCTATATACGTACGTAATAACGAACCCCAAAGCGTAACCAAGGGGAGAATACGCCTAAATATCTAATCTAAACGATCGTTAAACACAAACTTAATCACGTCCCCTTAATTTAGTTACTTTTGTAACTCTTCGATACTTCCTCCCTACTTATAGGGGCATAATGGAACTAATTTCTTCTTCAAACAAGGGCCCATGTGTACAAATATTGTCCCTAAGTCAAATTTGACACGTTCCGAGACGATTGTTCGCTTCACTGACCATTGTTGGATGAAATGAGCCATTGCCGAAGCCTAGCGTGATCGCAACGATATGTTACGGATTTTGTAATTAATAATTCTATCAAATCGGCAACGGGAAGTGCGGTAATAAAATAATAATTGTTTGAAACATCGTTAATACTGGTGTGAATGTGAAGACTAGTGAATGTGCCTTAATTATGTTTTCTATCATATGTGTAGGGACTAAATAAGTAAGCCTTACAGTTTTACTATACTATTTAATCTGTAGTTTTTAAAATACAGTCACATTGTGTAACTACTAAACTATTCGTTTCTAAACCGTTAATGCTAAAACAGATGTTAAAGGGACTGTGAACTTTCATTTTGATACCAAAATGTTTACTTGTCTTGCCAAAATATACTACGGTACTAAATCAAGAGCAAAAGCGTACATCTGTTCGAAAAGAAATCCCGATACACGACAAAAAGACCACTTGAAAGCGCCTAAAATCAGAGCTGACAAAATGGCAACAATTCTGACACTTGAGGCATGATATTGAACACTTCAAAGCCATTCAAGTTACTTCAATTGTGAAAATGCCTGTGTGGTCCCCGCGTGTCAAGTACAAATAGTTGTAAGCGATTGTTATCAAAAGTGCATGAAATTGCATCATATTAGGGTAAAAAATGTATTAGCTGGTATCACTCAAGCGTGGTCGACAATCCCTCGAGCCACCGTAGCAAAATAGTGGTGACATTCTCACTAAGCATTCACTTTCATGTTAGGTGAAATGTTTAGAATTGAATTCAATACAAATCAATGAGGATGGTTATCTGTGTAGTAGTTATTTGTGATCCTGTTCACTTGATTGAATTTTGTTGGAATGTATTGTTAAGAGATTTAATGTGACGTTAATTGAAAATTGCAGTACGGCTCGTACTAGGGTAAGTTATATGCGTAAGTATTTGGCGTGATGAGAGAATCATAATATAGTGTTTGTACGAGTAGATGGGTGAAATATCTATTATAGGCAAGCATGTGCGATTATTTGATGTCGTGAAAATAACACCAACTCGTCTATAATCTACGAAGAGGTTAACAAAACATAAGCTTCTTCAGAAACTTCTGTCACATTGAGCTTGAAGTTTGGCAAAAATATGAGGGGAATCAATTATACGTCTCTTACATAATTCTGTTCTACAAGCCACTAGCCAAGTATGTATTCAAACATGACAAATAACATAATTTTTAAGTCCCATATCACCACGCTCGGGATGGAGTGTCCATCTTCAAAAACAGCGCAGTTAGTTCAACCACATGTATAACAGTTAGTACCTACTCAACGTTACTCCACCATCTCGTATTTACAAGCACTGATTACTACCTGTTCAGGTAAAAGTTTCATTACAATAATGTAATAAATGCGAAAACTGTCTCCGACTAACAGAAAGACCGATAGACAGTAAAAATGTTCCACGAAACTTGACTCCAGTTTTCGAAAGTGTAGTTTCTCGTACCCAATTTTTTGCCTGGCTACCATAATATTTATTTTTGTTGATCTGTTAAAACAAATTGTGTGATAGCCGATTGACGTGGGTGGTCGTGGCGCTTAGGCTAGACTCCGGATGTGTTTACTCAAACTTTGAAACAGCTTGGTCCTTGCCTCTATGGGATCCATATTGTTGATTCTGCAAAATCGGAGAGCCGAAAGTGTTACCAATGTTATGAATGAATGATTGTGAAGTCGTGCTAATGGATACTTTACGGTTGGGAAGTGAAGATAAACAGTTTCTGTAAAATTTAGTACAGACTGTAAATATTACATTTCATAAAACCATACCAAGGGTATGAATTTATTTTATAAGGTTATTTTACCAATCACAGGTAAACGCAACACCCAAATTTAAGGAAAAATGCATCGTATGTCTACTTTAATCGGTTTTAATTGTTAACAAGAGCCATTTCAAACAGATTTTTTTAATTAAAGTCTAAGGCTCTTGAAAACTACTGTAATCCTATTGACCTACATTTAGCATTTTTTAGAAAATATATTAAAATTTGATCATTCAACAAGAATTATTGATACTAAAGATAAACTTAGAAGTATTATTATAAATTCAACAAGTAGATATAATTATAAAGTACCAAATCAAATTGTAATTGTTGATTATACCTACACACATAGTCATTAATTTTTTGAAATATCTACTAATCCTACTAAATCAGTACTTGTTGTTTTGGCAAGTCATTCTCAATGAAAAGAAAGACCTTTGACCCTTACAAAAAGAATCTCTATTCAACTATGATTTCGAACACTTTATAATTAAGAATTAGCACAATGAAAATGTAGAAGTACAATGTTAAAGGGACCAATGAGCTTCGCGAATCGAATGCGTGGTTAGACTATCTTAAAGGGTTACTGCTCTCGCATACATATAATAAATAAGGTACTGGTATCACACACATGCTAGACCTCTTTAATATTTAAAAAAGTAATAACCCATAACCCTTTATAATGTTAAAGAACCCTTCATCTCATATTTATCATACTTAATGACCTTCGTATAGCAAACAAAATATTTTACTCGTCTATCAACATTAAATTTTGGTCCCGATATAATTGTACGCCACTAACAGCAATAATCGGTTCGGATTCGCTGTAGCTCAGTTGTTAGGGCTTGACTTCTGTATCAGTAGGTACAGGGGTCAAATCCTGCCTGACAATGTCGCATTTAGTAATGACCATCTGGTCAACACGTGGGTTCGAGGTGGCCATAGAATTACTACCCACGATTGCGGAGATGGAAACCTGAACATCTGACTACCGTAAGGGTTAATAACAGTGAACGCATTTGTCTTTTGTCTATAGCAATATACATTTTAACACGCCTCCAGCTACAAAAGCAAAACAAAATCGTAAACATGATAATCTCCGTCAAACAAAGCGTTAAGTTGGCGCAAATAGCCAGCTCTGTCATCTGATATCGGCGCACTTTGATGATAACTAAAAGGCACTCGAAATCGCTGATTATGATACGCCGCAAGCATTATGCGCTGATCATTCGGGCACTTGAAACCTGCCGCTTTGCTATACGGGAAATGTTGCGATTAACTAGGCAGGTCATGGCGAGGTTTAATGATGACTGAAAGAATAGAATAGTAGTTGTAGAAAATATACTAACATACAGCGAATAATAGACAATTAGTTCTCAAGGTGATATGGAATAGTATTTTTCAGGTTAAAGTTAACTACCCGTTGATATATCGGTCAATTTTAGATAAAAAAACCCTGTGCCATTGCTGAGATGAACAAGCGGCTCTCTGACTATTTTGCAAATTATTATGTAAAGTATATCCAACATGACAATACAAAATATTGTAAGAAAAATAGTATAGAAAATTAACTACTTACTGTAACTAAACTAACTAACTGTAACCAAATAAACGGCCATAGACTCACCGTCTGTCATAATGGATAATATGAGATAAAACGTGGGCTTTGAGTGTAAATAGATAATAATATAACAGTCGTCACTCAAGTCTCTAGTCATGCTGAAAGGTTAACAGTCGTGATGCGTATAGCTAAATGATTTCGTTCAGCTACTGACATCATTGTTTCCTTAGTAGGTGAAACATTCAATATAACATTTGATAAGATAAAGTAATCTTTATTTTGATGTAAAGAAAGGAGACATAAATTCGTCATGATAAAAATTTGGTTGGTATAATTTCTATGCATATGACATCATATGATTAGGGGAAACCCAATTCATTTGCGCTATCAATATCGCCTACTCACTTATTCCTAATTGCAATACTGCATATGACGTAATAAGTCCAGACCTACGTTAAAACTGATATCAGTACAAAAATGCGAACATTGTAATCATACGTCTCAATTTCATACATACATAATTTCGCGTCTCGACTCCCAAACATAACAAGAGACTATCGATCGCCACCTTGAACGATAATGTCAAATCTCTTCTGTCTCGCTCTTATCAATTACCTTTTCATGCTTACTCTGTTCTTCACGCTACGTTAGTCATTTTCATAATATAATATTTATAAATAGGTAGGTACATCGTAATATAACTATTTACCAACATATACAAACAATTCCAAAAAGCAATCGTTTACAATAAACACTTATACAGATAAGAAATAATATTTTGTGCATGTCATACCGACTTAGCTTGATATTTCTTATGTCAGGACCAAAATTACACGTTGTACAACATCTTATACCAAACTGTTTACTTTTGTCATATAAACCTGTGTTTATTACAATTACGGCTTTGATAAATACTTCTTATACTTATGTTTTAAATAAAGGGTAGAAAAAACATGTAATGCAAATGGAACATTCATCGGAGTTCAAATACTTGTTTGTGCATTGTTGTTTTATCTTGTCAAGCTAGAAGTATGTATTAAGAGTTGATTATCAAGATTTAGTAAAAGGTTTTCATCATTATTGCAATCTTTTCCTTAAATCATGTCAATAGAAATTACCCGAAGGTATGATAAAAAAGAAATGATAATTAGAGATTGAACTCAATATTACTATGTAACGGATATAGCAAGGCGATTTCGAAGATAAATTTATTGTAAACATAGGTACTCTGTTACATAATTTCAAAACAACAACAACAACATAATTTCAAAAATCAAAATCTATATTTAGATGCCTTAAATTTCGAACCAATAAGTAAGACCTAGTTCATTCTAGAACAGTAACCGTGACTAATTCGATTGGTTTAATTATTTCGTTCACACAGGCGGCAACATTAAAGCAAGATAATATAAAATATTGGCGTTTTTATAACGGCTACTGAAATATTTATCGGCATTTCAGAAGTGACTCTTATCAGCGGTTTCGCTTTGATCGATAGCGTAACTCTTTTTGCATCGATATCGGCGACTACCTGAACATTATTTTCTTGTGATATTATCGACTCGATAACGAAAATACTTATAATGCACAATTCTTTCGAACATCTGTATGTAACTGTGACGTGTCCTCGATCATACGATTCGATTTATCGACTTCCCTTCAATTAAATGCAGTGAGCATATCGGGGCAATGATGCTAATCTAGTCTGCTACGTTTTAAATGAGGGCATCAATACTCAAGCACTTAATTGCGATAAAATTAATTTATATATTACTCTTTAATTAGCATATCAGCCAGTTACGACGAATTTCGGCTAAAAGTGCTACCGTTACATTATTTGGTCACAGGCTTATTTAAAATGTATTCAGGCGTTCCAAAAATATTCCCTTGAAACAGAATTTGCTAGGAAATTCCTCGTAATTGGAGAAAACTCACACCCAGTTCAGTATAACTGACTCAATTGCTACTTACTGTGTGTTACTGTCAGTATTTGTCACGGTTGAAACAATACTGCTATTATTCAGGCTGTCTTCGACTCGATACACTCTATTCGGGCATTGTGCGCAAATTCGTTCGACATTAACTGGCTGAATCGTAACAATACGCAACATGTCACCCGCACTGTGGGTTATATGGAACAGTAGATTGGAAGAAAAAAAACACTTTCATACACTTTCCCTTGTTCCGATAATTTATTGTCACCCTTCACTATTAGTGATGAGTCCCTTTGTCTTGTAGAGGAATTTCTTCTGTGGAAGTGACTGGTTATGTCAAACTAGTAAGGCATTTCTTTGTAATGACATGATCTTTCGACTACTGAGAGGCAACCGTGAAGACTTCGGAATGGAATACCACAATTCTACAAAATGGCATTCACGTGACTATTTGGGTGTTTCAATTATAGGCAGAAACTTTGTAAATTCCTGTTTTACCTTCTGGAAACAACCTTCCTTTTAGCCTTTAGTAAAATAAACGTGTGAATCTTAAAAACGATTGCATATGTTGTGAAAGGATAGAGATACTTGTATAAAGGGATAAGGATATTTCTATAAGTAAGTATGTACATATATTTACGAAAATTGGTTTTGGGTATCTGATCTATTATAATATAATCAATCAATAAAAATATGATCAATCAAAATCAGCACTTAATCTAAAAAGAAGCAGTTATCATTTATGTATGCATGCATGCTTTTATTTACCATTATGCATTATCTATAGGTTATGTATGAAACAAAGGGCCTTTCTCTTACCCCTCTGAAGGTTAAACTTTTGTTATACTCTATCAAGCAAGGGTGGTATTAACGCAACAGGGAAGAGTAAAGATAGCCATAGCAGGTTTTATCGCCCATTCTATTTGCCCATGTGGGTTGGTCAGACAAGCGACTCACAGACTGTGATTACTAAATTGTACCCCATTTTTGTATCACCTATCTAATTTCCTGCTGCTTCAAACGTACCGACAGTTGTGGAAACATAGATAAGGGAATGTGTTTGTTCGTAATTTGTCTGAATTACGAATGATTCACGCAACACTTTGAAGACACGCGTGTACTAGGATATTGTTGTTTGATAGCTAATGATTGCGAGTTTTATTGTAACAAATGTACTTTTTTCACAAACGCACAACTTCCTTCAATACCTATCAGTGTAGACGAAACTTCAGAATCGCGATATCTACTAATATCTAAATAAAAAGCTAAGCTGCCTTCCTTCTTCCTGACATACCATTGGAGGCTATTTAGAAGATACTGGTTCAGGGTCTTGTAACTCAGTTTAAGTCTACAAACATAAATGATCTGGAACGGATCTATTAATCTGGTATCTACCATACAATTTGCCCTAACTAAGAACCTACGTATACTGGAAAAAGAAAGATTGAACTAACATAAACTAGTACTTTACTATTTTAAAGTAAAGTTTTCATAATAGAGTAAGCCAATTGTAAAGACGGATAAAAACCTTCCTTTCGTAATTCAATCGAATCATTAATGTAGGATCTAAATGTGATATTGATTATGTGTGATTAAGATCATCGAAATAATTTTTTTATTAATTTTATACAATTTACATTCCATCCACTTATGTTTTTTCCCAAATTTATTGATAAATTATCATACAACAAATAATATTTTTTAACAGAAAATTAATTGCTTACAAGAACATTTTATTATAATTTCCAATAAAAGCGAAAAAAATACAAGTAACGTCTATGATCCCCAAATAACACGTAATAAAAGTTATCTTAGAATTCTTTCATCACTTATGTCTAATTTTCAGAACAAATATGTCAGAAATATAGGAATACTGTCTTAGGAACCCATTGTTTCCCAATATGATTGTTACAAGGCAGTTAGTTACATAGTTTAAAACTCAAACTGATATTCTAAGTAAATTCACAGTAATGCAATTAGTCTTGGTCTACCATTGTCTGTCATATTGAAAGGTATTTTAATATGTCTACAGTAGCTTTTTGGTTCTTTTTGTGGTTATAACGGACAGTTTCCCTATTGGGATATTGTTTCATATTCACCTGACTGAACGAAGACAAAGGAATTATGAAGAACACTCCGGGTATTGATTTTGAGCAGTTCCTAAAATTTGAATGGGGAATTTAAACTTTTAAAACACTGTTACGGAGCGAGAAGTATGCATTATATATGGTCCAAATTCTGGTAAACGTAGTTTTCGGTAGCTCGGTTCATTGTGGCTAAGAACACTTTAAAGACAGTAAACATGATAAAAACCTTTATTACACAACTACAACAATATAATATGATTTTTGCGATATAGTCAGATACAATACATGTCGTCTAAGTTGTCTTTATGTTGAAAACAAAATTAACTAATGGGAATGTTTAGAATAGGTGCCTTTTTTACATAGAATTTCATATTTAACGTTGGATATTGGCTTGGTAACGTCGTGGTTTTGATGTGAGGTTAGTCAATTAAATTTTTATCCATCTCGCCAGGGGATGTTTATTTGATGTATGACGAGGCATTTTTTGCAAAGTAGTCTTTATTTATAATACTAACAAATGAATACATATGATATAAACAATAAGATTTATAGTTACATAAAGTCCTTATTATAATTAATTAACATAATGTCGAAATTCCTTGTTTATTACGCATGTTTTAATACGTTTGCATGTCAACTTAATACCTCTTTTACAAGTTGCCAATTCATGCCCTTTAATCATTGTAAATGGAGATAATATGACGTTAAATTAGGTTATTCCAACCCTTTTGACGAGTGAAGATCGCTATCTCACAATTGCATTTAAAACGCTTTTTAAATCACCTTAGACTCTTGACTCCCTGGCGCGATTTTGTTATAGAATTTGTATGCTAGATTTATGCAATGTGTGATTTAATGATACAAAAAGATTTATAAACTAGTCCAGTTATCCTTTTGTTGAATATTCTTGTAATCGTCGTTGCAAGGAAGAATAGTGCAGCCAAAACTTGTAAATAATTCGCTTTCTCCATCTCACTGGAATACTAAAACTATTATAGTTAATGGTGTATCTGATGGTTTCAAGGTTTAGTATTATAACTCATTTTGATGAAGTACTAAAATGAAATCTCATACCTTAGTATGAATTATGTTCATCACCCACGGTGAAGGGCGTTCCCAGATTTTCTAGATTTCATAGAACTTAGGATCAAAATAACTTACTGATCAAATAGGAGACATTCTTCTCAGAAGAGCAGGGTGAGAATGAAGTATGAGATATTTTTCGGACCGTTACAGAAGGCGGTCGATAGTCTCTGCATATTGCGTTGGGGATGTAGAAGCGTGCATATACAAATAATCTCTCACGTTTCACCTTATTTATTTAATTAGTTGTGTATGTCCTCTTTGGACTCTCACTCTTAAATTTCTATGAGACTGTTACGAGAATATCGGCTAGACATCTTTTACGATATACGAATACCAAGCAGAACTTTTTCATTGTATTCATTTGCAATTATGTGTCGTCTCACATCTCTAACATCCCTATTCCTAAATTAAAGAAGATCGGTAACAACCGGGTAACAAAGGTAATATGTTTGTTATAATTATATAACTTTGTTTATAAAACGCTATAAGTCCCTTTTTCTTGAAAAATGAACGAAAATCGCAAATATCTCAAAAATATGAATAAAAGAAGATCGTGATATCACTCAGTCCTGAGTTCTAGCCTTAAAGGGCATCTGTTATTTGAAGGGCGGTCCCTTTGAGGCTAAAGCGCCGACGCCAAGTGTCATTTGAGGCACACCTGACCTGGTGATATTTGTTTGCACATCAAACCATAACGTGTGGCTTAGAGTCAACTGACCGGGTAAATATTTAGCTAACTGGGACGCTGGCATGGGATTTTCAACACACATCTTAAGGTTTAAGCTTTATTTTTCTTTGTATCAGAATCTTTGTTGACTTACCTAGGACACAAGGATTGGAGTATTTGCTAGAAACTGACCTAATGTTTAAGGCTGTGCTAAAAATTTATTTAGCATCAGGTACGTTCATTGAGTAAGTTTATAATGAATGAATGGAATTGTTTATTCTATCTCCATTCATGAATAACAACGGTATGCTAATAGCATTTTAATAAGGTGATTATTGGCATACAGAAGTGATTGATAATGATTATCTTCCGGTAAGATGTCGTTAACAGTAGAATGAATTAATCGAAATTCCTACAACATAATTGTTCGATTAGCTAAATACTAGTAACTGGCTTATCTAATGTATTTTTATTTTAAGGTAATGACAATGTTACTACTAGAATTAATACACATCGTGTCCGTGTTCGTAAAGACTAAACAGAGAACACGTGGCTTTTTTTTTACATGAATAGGAAATATACTACCTTTTTTTTCAGTGTCAATGAAGCGAAAGTGGTCTGTCTGTCTGACAAATGAGGATCCATGATCTCTGCCTACCCCTCTACAGGGAATCAGGCGTGATGTGTTTGTATGTATGTATACCTTTTTATTACTTTTGACACATATATTGATTCTAAAGTACTTTCTTGTCTCCATTCTTGTAAAAAGTAGTTTTTCTTGTAGTGGTAGTCGAAATTTTTTGTCTTTGTAGTCTTTCAATGTAGGTACTGCGTCTCACATATAGTTCAAAGCATCCTGAAGTAATATGGGTGTGAGAATGGCTATGCTTATGTAATTTATGCTACGTTGAATGTCATGTTTGTTATAGTTTAATAGTTGTAAAGGAACATTCGTTACAAATAGTTGTAATAAAACTCCAAAATGTAATGAATGAGAACATAATAAATACTATAATAAGAACTAATAATAATATGCAGTAGTACCATATTTTTCTTTTTGTTATCAGATGGTATTATAATCAATTAGAAAAACCTAATAGAACCTGTTTTGCAAAAGCAACTTTATTTAAGGGACTGTAGCGTAAAATTCTTAATGTTTAATGCATTACGGAAGTTAAACATTATTACTTTATAATTATGTTAATATATAATTTGAGAATATGTAATCAGCATAGCTCTCGCCATTCATAATATTAAAATGTGTAAATATCTATTTATTTAATAGAGTGACTCATATATTTGAAGAAAAAGATGTCTAATTCACATATAGTTTTTTTGGTCGACGATAATTTAGTTTTATAACAGTTTGTTAAAGAATGTATACAAAAAAATTACGCCCAACAAAATAGATACTAATACCACACACATTTATTGAAAAATACTTAGTTTATCTAGCAAGTTATTTTGACCTTACATCTTTATTGCTCCATAAAATAAATTTCTAAGCATGCCTTAGCAGTTGCTAATTTTTTTTTATATTTTAATTGTTTAAAAGAATTTATTTCCCTGGATACCTGGTTAGAAAGTAGTAGACAATGCTGTTATTAAGTCGTAAAGTTTAATACCTTTCTTTTATTGTAGCAATAGATACTATTAGAGGTACCGTTGCACAAAGCATGTAGCATAGAATAAGTACCAACATTATGTAAACCTAAAACCGTTTCGCCTGTGTGAAATTAAGTTTTCTGGGTCACAAGTAGAGTAGATATTACACCAACGCGCCCAATCTTTAATCTCGGTACACTTTGTAGAACAATCAGTTCAAAGAGTGGCTTACAAACGCAATTACCACATCCATCCTTTCACTTAATAGCTTCATTCTAGTACTTTTGTGTCACCAGGGCCGAATCGGTGATCACAATCCTCCGTTCACTTCGAAAAGGTTCAATAAGTTCCCCAATCTACTTGTTTATACAACCTTGTGAAACTAACGTCGCAGCCGCTTATTCTGATTAAGCATGGTAATAGCGATCGATGTCGTAGGCCGTGCTCTGGTAGCCACGCCTTCTGGGCGGGGCTTAGCTGCTACAGAAGCAGAGACAGGCTGCGGTGGAAGCGGCTCTTTTGATGCTCCCCCACCAAGGACCGAGGTGCGGGTGTCTCGCCGATACGCACACATTCTTATCATAACACATCGCGGGCTCACAGAAGTAAGACGTCTGTCTAACCGGTTTAAACCCGACGCAAGTAATCCAGTGATATCAGTGTTTGATCCTCGTTGTTGTGGAATGATTTTGAACGTTCTGGTTTGAGTGAAATGGAAGAAAAACCCTACTGTGTTGATAGTTCGGACGAGATTAATGTGGAAGTGGAAGACATTATTGGGAATAATTCGAGTGAGTTGTAATTTTGACTCGTATTTGACGTTTGAGCTGATTTCTTAGAATCGTTATATCTATTGGTCATTAATTAGTATTCTTTATCATTAGATAGTTAATTGTAATATGAAATCGTTATCATGTAATAATATAATTAAAAAGCAATAACATTGCGTTTTAAATTATACAATATTTTTTTGTTTATTGATATTTTTGTATTATTTCACACTTAGTTAGATAGGTAATTAAATAACATCAACATTATTATAAAATTCGGTGATAGTGCTAAATATGTGTCAAGTCATACCCGTGAGTTTAGGCCTAAGCTCGACATCATGTTTTATAATTACATTTACTAGTCTAATAACAAGTTTTAACCAACCATAGTTACATAACGGGACCATTACATCAAAATTTATATAAATTTATTATATCACAATCACATTCATCAACAGTGTTACCATAATTTTTTTAATATATAGTCATTAAGTTAATATTTGAATTAATAAGTAGAATAGGACTAATCCTCTCTTTCTCTTCTGCAGATTACCCACCAGATTTCCCGATCGAAGCTCTGGTGAAGTTGGAACGCCCCTCTCCCCCCGTTTTGACGCCCCCGCGGACACCTACCGACGACACCCCTCCTGCCATTATAGTCTCTCGACTACAACCGGCTCCTGGATTCTCATCTCCCTCGTACATGGACCGCCACATGATGACCCCCTACGACAAGGTTCCCCAAGGCTATCCCCACCCTATGGCACCATATGTCCAACCACAAGTCCCGCTAGCTCCCTCAGTACCCTACCACGCGATGCTGGTGACTAACTGGCTGAGGAACGCCGCGATGTACCACAATTCCTTCAGGTACCCAAGGATGATGACGCAAAGGATACCTGGAAAGCATCCGCCGCCGTTAAGAGCGCCTGGGGCTCCGGGAACCAGGCCTAAGAAGCAGTTTATTTGCAAATACTGTCATAGACAGTTCACCAAATCATACAATTTGTTGATCCATGAACGGACGCACACAGATGAAAGACCCTACTCCTGTGACATATGTGGGAAAGCGTTCCGAAGACAAGACCACCTCAGAGATCACAGGTAAATGTCATATCAATTACAAATTTTTATATTCACGTGGTGACAGAATTACGACCGACTGAGTAGAAAGGTTCTGAGACACAAGAGTGTTAAATTCGATGAGCTGTTAGACGTTTAAGACGTCCAATATTTAGTACGTTATTAATCTAAGAGAGTTTGTCATTGCCTATAAATTGGTTAGCAGAAACACTTTCATGGCGACGTGAATTAATTACTCGTTAACTATGTTATGCTAAGACCGTTAAAGCGTTGAATAATGGCTATAGATTGGAGGAGACAAGCTTGATCTAGACAGCGTGTTCTACAAGTTTAGTGGGTTCGACGTGGTTGAGGAAAAAAGTTGTTGGTTTTTTAAGCTTGCAAACTAGGTACCGAGGCGCGTGCTCAAGGGACCGGTTTCTCTTTACGATCTCTATAACTGTTCCGAGCTGTTGTTGAACAAATGAGACGTGATAAATCTTCACCATTATATAACGAGTTAGAATTATTGTCTGGCATAATCATTGGTGTATTTTATGAAGTGCTTTCTGAATTTATATTGCAAGTTTTCATGTTGATTTTTTTCTTGAAATATAATGTCTTTTCCTTTGGTTACAGGTACATCCATTCGAAAGACAAGCCCTTCAAATGCACGGAGTGTGGCAAAGGGTTCTGCCAATCTCGAACCCTGGCAGTCCACAAGATCCTTCACTTAGAGGAATCACCACATAAGTGTACCATTTGCAACAAGAGTTTCAACCAAAGATCCAATTTGAAGACTCACATGTTGACCCACTCCGAAGAACACAAGCAGTTAGACCCCCTCGATGCATGTCAGGAGGTATCTTCTACTAGTCAAGGGCCAGTAGATAACTTAGAAAACCCTCTCCTAGATTTAACAGTTAAAACGCCCCCTTTAACGCCTAATAAGGTAGTGTATGACTCCCCTAAAGAGCCTTTGCTTATAGAAATACCGCAAAGAAGGTTAGGGTTCTCTATAGAAGATATAATGAAAAGATAAGCTAGTTTAATTGCACTTGTAGGTACCTGTAGGAACGAAATAGTTCTTTTATTATTTATTTAGTAAATTGAAGTGAATAATTTCATTTAAGCCAAAGACGAAGAAATGACTGATTGAGGAATTTCGATATTTTAGATAATTTTTTGTTGAATCATTTTCTACATTATAAGTTGTTGATTTTGTACAATATTTGATTGTAATGGCTAATTAGATTCAGTAGCTCTTCATTAAATTCTCAAGTACAATATTAAGTACATACGAGAATCCCTTCAAAGAAATGATACAAGCTTTACTGTGTTAAGTTACATGTAAAAATTTCCTATGTGGGGGCGTTTGGTAAATAAGTGAATCCATAAAACAAAAAATGAAGCACCTGAATAATCAATATATTGACATCTCCTTAGAAACTTTAGTATATGTGTAAATATTATTTATCAGTTACCATTGAAGTATTATTTAGTTACCTTTTAATTTATAGATACGATTAAGGTAGTTTTTAAATGTATGCTAAATGTTTTCCCTCTTTTGTAAATAGTATTTATAAGTATTCGGTGAAAATTGTAGCAAACAATTAGGTTATACAAAAAGTCTATATTTTCTTGGAAATATTGTGTTGTAATTCGTAACGATAGGCTATGAACATATTTCTTTTTTTCTAATGCATCTCTAAACCTACTTATTGCTCTTGTTACTATAATTTTTAACTATCTTTCTTACATGCCTTTTAAATTATAAATTGTACTATATGTAGATTGTTGGAATGAATATTATTTATCTCAAATCCTGTAAATAAAGCCACATGAAGCTTCAACTAGCGAAACGTGTCACAAATAAATAAATATTATGAAACAAATTACTTCATTCTTTTCATTTACTGTATATTTGTATTAAAATTGACATCTATACAAAATAGCTGACCCCAAGTCTTCAGTACGAGTTTAAGAGCTGAGAATCAAACCTAGGATGCTTGTAAAGTAAGTTCATCAAGAATCCAATACGTCGATTTTGCCACGTGGGTTTTAAACCTTTACTACAGATTATAGTCTAATAACCTTAAAATAGAAATACTATATTACCCTTCTTTGTCTGAACAATGTTACGAAGATTTCAGATACAAATGATTGCACTAGCAAACGTGTTTAATTTAGATACTGCACATTCAAGAAAACATCTCATCAACAAACCACGACGACCTCCGTGGCGAGATTGGTTAAACACCTGAACGCTAACCGTGAGGCATCTGGTTCGATTCCAAATGAAGGCAGAGTTACGAACTACGCTTTTCTTCTGCTTTTCAATCTGGTCGTTATTTATATATGCTATATATGTATTTATCCATGTGTAATAAGCATATATTTCTCAAATATACGTTGACCAGTACCCGTAACAAGTCTTATATGTACTCAGCAAGGGACTAGTTCAATTGGTGTAATAATGTCTTGCAATACAATATAATTCAACTCTTTCACGACAATCAACCCTTGCGTGGTAGACAGAGGTTCACATGTACATATTCGCAACCGGTGAGTTAATGATTCTATGGCCACATCGTGTTACCAGCACGTATTAATCACGTAGTGTGCTTAAACGTGTCATTTACAAGCACTGACCTAACTGTAATAAGTATAGCTGAAAAATACATACAATAGCTATTCCTAATATACTTGCAAACATGTGGTGTATGTATTACTTCAGAGACAATAGATACTCAAAGCCTTTTACTATTAAAGGTCTAAGGTTTTGATTCTTAGTTTAATGTTTAAAAAAAATACGTATAGAGTTACATACATATGTCACAGAATGATTTGGGATTTAGGGATTTTACAAAATACCTAGGCATTTTGAAGACGGATAATTAGACAATGGTGATCATTGCTTATTCTTAATTTACATAACATCAAAAATCTGTTGACGCGTGGTGTGTGCTGTTACATGTTGTTACATACCATGTTAAAATGTTAATTGGATACGGTACCCAAATTCTCATGCATATGGTACCTTTTTGAGTGCATAGTCAGAGATCACGAATAACCACAAAGATTTAATTCCTGAAAAATTACACTGAGAGCTATACAGCACTTCGTCCACACTTGATTATTCCAGGTACTCAAGCTTCTGAATACCCCGAAGAGGATTGCAGTTGCGATCTTTGTTATGTTCTATTACGCCACAACCTATTGTGTTGTTACTAGGAACCATTTTGCCTCTTTCCTTGTCCTTTGGAACATTTAATTTAACATGGTTGAATGAGAAACCACATAAAAATAAAAAGGTAGAAAATAACGGTATGCATTTTCAAGAAGGTTCTAGAATGATATACGACCTCATTACATAACAAAATTCATGCAACGGTGGCTTAGGACGTATTTTCGTATCTCCAAGGATCTACCCTGAATGGATTGTAGGACGTGAATGAATATATAGCTATGTATATGACCTGATTGTGTTGTTTTTTTAAAGTTTAATGAGTTTATAAAGAATGTCATATCGTAAGAGTACACTGACATTTATCACTATTTCACTATTATGCACATTAATCTCTTATAAGCTGCACAGTAGGAACTAAAATGTTATAAATTTTTGTCTTGTATTTACACAAGTACCTGTTTATCTATATACATAAATGGTTATGAAATACATGTTATAATCATAATGTGAATAACGTTCATAAAATTAAGTACATAATGACTGCGTAGTTATACTATTATTACAAAAATGACAATACATACTTTTGTTAGTCAGTTTTTATGTATTACTCTGAGTACTTAGCATACTAACTGAATAAAGATCTTAGTGTTTTTTAAAGTTACAATAGTGCAAAATATTGATTAAGATCTGCCCGTTCTAGGCGAATAGAAACTCAGAGACAAAATCACAATTAACATACAGCAATGTGACGCTATTAATGTACAATATCATCGATTACCTTTATGATTATTAGCCCATCACCCAATACCATTACTCATTTCGCCACCTAGTTCCCGTACTTAGTGCCTGACAAAAATGCAAATATGAACTCGAAATGCCAAATGAATTTCTTGACTGAGTACGCCATCTAGTATAGAAATATTTATTTACTGTCATTGAGCAACTCATCTTTCAGGCAGTTGGCAATTATTCATTTGTCCTTGGAGCACAGCGCCACCTATTGCAAGGATCGCGCACTAACCGATGTCATTTGTCAACTCGCGATGTCGCTACTAGTCTTGTTGCGAGATATATTTGGACGAACCAAATCTAAATAATGGGTTATACAGGTAGCGTGTATGGGTACATATCGTCAGTGCGCATTCAAAAACCGATATGTGCTTTTTTACGTTTTTTTTCTTTTTACATCAATTTACTCTTTAAACCCTGATACGCGTCCCTGTGAAACCCGATTTGTGATATTCCCAAAATTGCGCGCTTTAACAAATAAAATATGACGTGTTTTTTTGTTTTTCATTATTTTATTATTTAATAATAAACAGTTTTTTGTGCCTCCTGAAAAGTTGTCTTTTATCACATATCGGATTTTGAATACGCACTGACGATATGGTACTTATACCATAATAACTAAAAAAACTGTTCATTGGCATATTAACACATTATTAAAATATATGTATATTTTTTTCTAATTAAACAGCCCAGAAAAAAATGGGAATGAATTCTTTTGTGATTCAATATAAAGAACTTTATTTTATGAGATCATTTGCATCTAAATATTCTAAATATTTTCGTGTCTATAAGACCTTACCATAAAACACAAGCAAGATAGCATACACCATTAAACTTCACGATTTAATTTCGTCAATAACAGCAGCATTTAAGCTTCGATTCTGCTCCATCGCGGATCGCATTGTGCAAACGTTTAATTGAGGCTATTTTCTAAATCGTTCTAGACCTTTCGAAGCTGAATTTCGTTGATTGACGACGCGAAACGTTGGCCAACCGTGCCAATTTAGCAGTCAATGGAAATTGCAACAAATCCGTTTGATTAGCTTCGATTGATGCGACCTTGCTTGACTTTAAACTTTTCCCATGCTGGGGAATTGCAGCGATTTGGGATTTCAGGGAAAAGTAATAGGTGAGGGTTTTAATGATGACGGATGATTGAAGCTTTTAGTTTAATCGTAAGGAATGGATAAAAGCAGATATGATGCGACGAGAATGTTTCTTAAATTAGAAAATATTTTTTTATTTGATGTAGCGCAATCAAAATAGAAATAAAATTTTATTTCCTAATCTATACTTATATTAAATTCCCTCAGGGTCAATTGAGTCAAAACAAGCTCTTTAGAACTGTAGCTTTATTTCGTAAGGCTTCAAGTACGTAAATGAAGAGATATGAGGAGGTTAATGTATTCCTATAATTACAAGTGTATTCAATAATGGTGCTTATAAATAAGTATTTTATTATTTAATGTCACTTATGAAGAAAACTATGTTTGATGTACCTAAATATAAACAGCTTCATGGCAATATATGCTTTTCATGATAACATGATTGTGTTCGCCTTAATATCCCGAAACCCAATCAAGTCAAGACTATTTACTCTTATTTTTTCCACCGACCTCAAGAACCATTTAAACACAATTGGAGGTAGATTAAAAACAAATTTACGAATTTTCAAGCTCCCATATTTCATGTGATCCCCTGTCATGAGCATTCGCCTTGAGCGACGAAACCTAAAGCTCTCTTTGATTTATGAAGCCTGATTGATTTATTTACATTCCTTCTGGATGGTTATTTGTTATTTATTACTATCTATTAGGCTACCTAGATCCAGTAGCCTTTGAATTTCTATGGTAGACGATTATGTATATAGCAATAAGTTTACCCATCATAAGTATCTACTAGTACCTCGTATATGTGAATTATTCATCAGAGTTGCGTACAGGATAGCTGGTGACATGACTTTAAATGGCTAAAGATATGCAAGCGTTAGACTACTCCCAAACGGTCAATTGCATATGATATACTATAGTACAATTTCTGTACAAGCTTATGATAACTGAAATTATCCAACCACATATAACACAAACACGTAAAACATCTCCATAATTGTTTAGTTATTGAAAACACACATATAATAATCAGATCGGAAATTATTTTTCATAAATCTGCCTTAAAGATAATATAGTATAAAAAGAGATGTAATAAGTCTGCATTTAGTATCTTCGTTGAATCTCTGAAAACACCTGTGAAAGACCTTAACTAAACACCTTGCCAATAATATGACCTTTATCCGGCTAAGATTTATAGCCAGTGAGCATATTTGGTCATTTTTTGTGCGCACATCTTGAATATTTTCATAATACGTATTTCGTCTGATTGCTATTGCCCTCTAGCGAGACATTATAAGAAACGTAACGACCATCTGAAGTGGCAACTGTTTCGGGAAATTAAAGTTGAATTTAGGAAAGATTTACTACTTTTACTTAAGTAGTGGGTTGTTGTTTTATTGTAATTTTGTGATTTATGGTTATTCATAGTACAAGCATATAATAACACTATAATATAAAGATATTGTAATGTATAAAATGTTTATAATTCCTTATAGCGTAAGTGGGAGGTTGCGTGTCTTTTTCCCACAAATGCAAAATTGCGTTTTTTCAGCCGATAGCACGAAAAGTCACCTGTGATTAAACATTAGGGGTTACTGGTAGATGAGAGTTTATTGCGAAGAATAGGGCAAACAATTTTCTTGACTAAATATGGAAAATTTTGATATAAAATCTCTCATTCAGGTCACATTTAGCAATAAGCCAGGGCTGAAATCGAAACATTTTATAGCAAATAATGGTTATTTTAATTTTTATAATCAGATATGAACATAATTTTATATCTCCCAGATAGAGATTTGAGGAAAGAAACTAATTATATTATTATCATCTAAGCCTAAATTGCTGATCATAAGTCAAAACGCATTGATTAATTACTTAACCGATTTGCATGTGGCATCACAATAACTTATTACAGTGAATGTTGATGTAGACTGTGATAGGTTCGAAGCATTTACGTTGCCTTTTCATTGATCTCTCAACAGGTGTGAAGGGCACTAATTGGCTCAAATGGAAAAAGTGTTTTCCATCTGTTTTGACTGACAGCTGTCAATCAGTTAATACGAAACCAAATACAGAAACTATGCAATTAACATGGCTACGAGTCTGCAATTTTATGCCGCAAAAAGTGAGAAAGGAATTCATATATCGCCAAGTTGTTATTTAATTTCTTCCAATGTAGTAATGTTACTCTTTGTATTCGATAGAATGCTCTGGCTACTGCTTCCACATTCTTGGGTTGCGAATTACAAGCTTTGTTAGTTATGGTTGTCATGGTTTCTTGTTTATCTATTATTTGTGCTTCAACACCTTGTACGTGTTTCTTGTTCGATTTTATTAGTTCTGTTTGTTCTAGTAATTCTTATGATAGGTAGTTTAATTTGCAACACCTGTCAACTGCAAGCTGAGCTTAAACTTTTTATAGCTATGTCATACTTCACGGGTATAGAGTTATTAAATATAAAAGGCTTACACATTTTCAGGATCATTTCTTGTTCCTACTGTAAATCTAATTTAAGAGCAATACTTTATTGTGATATATTCTGGTCACATACATTTTGCGACAACTTGATAAGGATATATACAATTAAAGTTATTGCAGTATATCATGAAATATAATAAAATAAATATATGTAATAAATAAAAAAACATTATTAATAATAGGTACATATAAAGAAAGTTTTGATATATATTCAAAATGCTTATACATATTTTGTTTACCTGCCATCTTGCAAATACTCTAAAAAAATTCTATCATGATTTAGTTAAGAACTAAAATACTTTTCCTCATATCACAACCTTGTAACAATCTACACTCTTGCACCAAGATTATACATTTCACAGGCTCCCATAGAAAAACTGACGCATAGCATCTTGATCCAAAATTGTAGCCTGTTTTCATACTGTATAATTAAACCGGTACTGCCAAACGTATAATTAACAATTGTTTCCGTGACAAAAAACACAACGCAGATCCCTTCACGTCTCTAAAACTTGATTGACAACCACAACCCTATTTTAAAATTCACAGATGTGTTATAATTGTTGAGTTAACCCCCGTGGTCTTTAAATACAGGTACTAGGGGATTCGTAACCTTTTAGCTAAATATAAACTACTAGGGATATACTCCATCAACGCATTTAATAATAAAATAATATCTTTCGATGTTTAGCTACTAACTAAAAAAAAGTAATTATTTAAAGTCTGCCAGTAGCTCTCGATATTTTACGAAGGTTCATTGACTGTATAATCTTTTCAATTGAATACTGGTTCATTGTATTTAATTTGAAATATTTCATTTATTATAATATATTTATATTCCCTTCTGCCTCAATCTATCACAATACGAGTATATAGCATGTAAGGATATAAGGTATTATTTTCTTATTACGCCGAATAATTTAGGCACTGAAATATCTTTGCCTAAGTCTTGTTCGTAATTGGTAAGTAATACTTTCTTGTTCTATAAGCATTGTGTGTTTCCTTAAATCGTCTTCATTTCTACCTTATATAACGTTCACCGCACGGTGGCGACATGGTACAAAAACGTCCTGAGTATCGATCCGGGCACACCTGTAATTATTAAGTCCCAAACCGAGTTTTATCTTTGAACCCCTTATTAAAATGTTTTGTACACATTTTTGATCAAATGCGGTTATAATAGACTTGATGGGCTCTTGAATGATATGAAATAGAGAGGCTAGTAATTTACTCGTGACGTAGGCTGTAGTTTTGAGCAATATCGGGGGCTGTTTGCGGTCAGATTTCTTAGTAGGGACGTGCCTTCCGTCCTTTTTCATAATGAATTTGGCACAAAACACAAGTTTTAAAGGACGATTTCATTTCGGTAATAAATTGCTAGATGGCGTCCATTCTGATTTCAAATTGCTACCTTAATTGCCTTTATGGCGGGACAAATAAGTGACCAGATAGACGCGACTTCCGGTCGA